>JAJOZX010017534.1:0-60049 GCA_023014485.1 Bathynomus jamesi | reverse complement strand
CAAGAATCCTTCCATGGTAGGCCAACTTCATAGCAACCATCTCTAAACCCAATCCCTTTTTCAAATTGCTCTAAAACATCATTGTTCACTGTACTTGCCTGGTTGTCCTTTATGCCAATAGATTCAAGTTCCCAAAACGCTTTCAAATGCCTTTCCAGACCATGGCTGTTCTCCTCAATCTTAACAAAAAGAGCCTTAATTTCCATTTCATTGCAATAGCTACCATGTAGCATCCAGCCTAGCTTACTTTCAATAGCTACCAGGCCTTGAGATGTACGGACAATATTACCAGTGATGAAGTCCCAATAATAGTCAGCTCCAATCAAAAGACTAATATCTTCTGTTCCCTCAAACTTATTATTGCCCAAATTAATTCCTTTAACTTGCAATTCTTGGACACATGCCATATCTAAACAAGTAGTGACTGGAGCACAAAGTTCCTCAATCTCTACAGCTTGGACCTTGATAGTGGGACTTTGCGGTAACAACCATTTAACCAGAACTTCTACCTTCTTAAATTTGGTTCGGTTTTGAACGGAACCCCCAAACCCAGAAATTCTTAAATTTTCCCTCTTAAGTTCTTTAAATTTCAATTTTCTGGAAATCCTGGTCTTAATAAAACTACACTGGCTACCACTATCAAACAACACTCTTACAGTAGCTTCTCCCTCATTCCCAATTAATAAGGCTGCAGTTGTTTGCAATAATCCCCCTTTACTTTTACTCCCTTGCATAGCAGTGGCATGTGCCACTGATGTCTCTACTTCTGGGGTAGGCCTACTAGGAGTGTTTTCACACAATAATGGCTGATGCCTTCCATGACATTTTTTGCACAAAATTTTAAACTTACAAAACCTTGCTCTATGACCTTTCAAAAAACATTTAAAACATGCTGTGGACTTAGTTACCCTGTCCTTTCTCTCCTCAAAGGGTAAGGCCTCAGCCACTTCACATTTATATGACTTGTGGTTGCCTTCGCAAAATATGCATTCCTTGATTCCCTTTAATTTATTCTCAGAGGAGGCATGTAGAGCTGACACTGTACCTGGGCTATTCCTTTTTGGCAAACTTTGGTGCTGTGCCTGCCTTTGTCCCCTTGTTTACCATCCCACTGTGCAAACTCAACTCCCTCTCGTCTTGCTAATTCTGTGCCTAAAAGACTTAACATCTGCTGAAGGGGGATGTACACATGTTCTGCAGAGTGTCCCCTACTTAATTCAAGCAAAATTGAGCTAGGCAATTTAGACTCCAGTGTAGGAACCAACATTATACCATACTTTTCCATTCCTACACCAAGTTGTCCAGGGACCTAGTTCTAATTTCAAATTCATCATATAACTGCCGTAACTCCTTGACACTATTAGGATTATTAACAGGAGGTATAGCTAAAAGTGCACGGAGGTGGCTTTTAATTAAGATCTTTGGCTTACCAAACCGTTTCTTTAATATATCCCAAGCCACATTATAATTAGCCTCTGTTAATGCTAATCCTGCTATAGTCTTTGCTGCCTCCCCTTCCAAGAGGGACCGCAAATAATTAAACTTCTCCACGGCACTTAACACTTGACTAGAATGAACTGCTGATTGAAAACTGTCTGCCCATCCTTGCCATTCCTGAATACTCCCAGAAAATGTTTGAGTACAAGCCTCGGTAATTGAACTACAGATCTGTTAACCTTAACTTCACAAACATCATTTGTTGAGTGTTGTGTTTCATTATCAGACCTGGTCTCTAATTGTGCTGAGCTACTAAACTCTTTTGCTCGGAGGCCTACGTTAATTATATCATCAATAATCTCTTCAAAGTAAATTATGTTATTTTCTATTTCATCCTCTTCTATAAGAGCCTCAATTTTAACATTTACCTCACTTAGAGCAACCTTTTTAGTTTCTAATATGGAAAGCTGCGCAGTCACTAAGCGTAAATCCTCTTGCTCTATGGCAGAATCTATAGTGGCAATGACCTTTGTAATTAGACCTTTGTAGGCGCTTCTCCTTTTTATAAATTTGTTCAATTCAGATGCACTCATCTTCAATGCAAACAACAATTGGGCTCAATGCCAAATAACTGAATTGGCAGAAATACTTAACCGAACTGATCAAACGCAAATTTTACTTTCAAATAAACTGAATTGCTAGGTGGGCTACTAACCAACACCAGTATGGAATACCAATTTTTCCACCCAAGTAACTGGCGCACTGGTCTGCAACCTTCGCTTACGAATAATAAACCAAATTAACCAAACTGGTAAATGTAGGCCAAAAACAACGACAGACAAGTGGCCAAGTTTCGCAATTGGGCAACCAAACTTTCTACCCTGGGACCTTAATTCAATAATAACCCAAATTTAACCAAACCGGTAAAATGTAGGCCAAAACAACGACAGACGACTGGCCAAGTTTCGCAATTGGGCAACCAAACTTTCTACCCTGGGACCTTAATTCAATAATAACCCAAAATTAACCAAACCGGTAAAATGTAGGCCAAAACAACGACAGACGACTGGCCAAGTTTCGCAATTGGGCGACCAAACTTTTTACCCTGGGACCTTAATTCAATAATAACCCAAAATTTACGAAACCGGTAAAATGTAGGCCAAAACAACGACAGACGACTGGCCAAGTTTCGCAATTGGGCGACCAAACTTTTTACCCTGGGACCTTAATTCAATAATAACCCAAAATTAACCAAACCGGTAAAATGTAGGCCAAAACAACGACAGACGACTGGCCAAGTTTCGCAATTGGGCGACCAAACTTTTTACCCTGGGACCTTAACTCAATAATACTCAACCCGTCTAGGCCTAACTTGGGCTACAATTTGCACAATCAGAACTTTGCCGAAAAATAGTCACTGACTCAGTCTTGGGGTAGAATCCGGTTCTGAAGGACCATGTTATTTTATTTATTTGTTGGGTTCAAAATCCCAGCTGAGCCGTGAACGGCCAAATTCTAAAGGGCCAGTTCTATCTGAAGCCCAAGTTAAGCTAAATTAAAACTTACGGATTTGAGATCCTATTAGGTCCTACCTCAGGGTAACCTCAGGGTTGCTGACTCGATGCGGGCCTACCTTAGACCTTAGTTACATGAATTTAATGTAAACAAAAAGGGTACTATTTATGGTCTTCTTTCTCAACCTTGCAACAACAACGCAACCTGGACTATTGCACGGTGCAACAATCTTGTATCTAAACAACCAAACTGAATTGCAAGAGAGCTCTCTACAAGACCACACCCTGTACGTACGACATCCCACAAACGAGTAGAAAAGACGCGCAGCGCCCCAAAATGATGCCACCAGCGCCCCAAACACTGATGCCACAAGAGCCCAAAAATGCTAGCTCTTATTAAGTGAATTTTTCACTAACCTTACAATTATGAGATGGGTATATATACACCTTAACTTAATATATACAAGCAATGCTGCATCAATCAGCTTAGTCATCATATCGCCTTGGGACAACAATGGTTCTTCCTCATCCAGATTTTCTAACAAGGAGAGCACAATGCTGGTGAACAGTTTCCTGGACCAGAGGCCGGAGAAAAATATCGCGAGGAACGTGTTCACTTGCAAGGAACTGACAGACCTCTTTGTGCAGTATAACACACCCATTCCCTCAAGTGCGGCTGTAGAACGTCTGTTCTCTTTGGGGAAGAATGTTCTGAAGCCAAAACGGGCTGGACTCTCCGATCCACACTTTGAGATGCTGGTGTTCATGAAGGGGAACCTGGCTCTTATGTAGTGATTTTTTTGCATTTATTATATATTGTAATAAAATATTGATATTATCTTTTTCTGTATCAGGTATATTTTGTTTAACTTGTAAAAAGGCTTTTTATTTTAATATTATTTTTTTATTTTTCAAAAGTTGCGCGTTGCGGTTGCGCTTGCGGCGCAATTTTTTGAAAAGGGTTGCGCTTGCGCGTGCGGCGCAACTATTTCAGCAGAGTTGCGGTTGCGACTGCGGCGCTACAAAAATCGTTGCGCGTGCCCACCACTGGTAGTGCGTGGCTTGCTGAATCTCATTACTGTTCAGAATTCCTTCCCTTCTTGTTTCTCTCTTAATGTTGTCTGTAAATCTATATACCCATGCTGGCACTCTTAACAACCTTTTCAGCCTGCTAATGTCCTCAAGCCTCAATATGGGGTCCTGCTGCATAACTTGACAACTGTTCACAGTGCATTTTCTCATCTCACTCAACCACTCTTCTTCAGCCTGGCATTCTCCTACAATAGGCTGATTAGAAGGCCAATTTTCACTTCCAAGTTTTAGCCACTCTGGCCCATTCCACCACAAACTTGACTGTGAAAGATCTTTCACTGAAATTCCTCGTGTTGGTAAATCAGCGGGGTTTTGGATGCCTGGACAATGCTTCCATTGCTTGGGATCTGTGTGCGCTTGAATTTCCTCCACCCTATTGGCAACAAATGGTTTCCATTTCCTTGCCTGACTTCTTAACCAGTGCCAAACTATAGTGGAGTCTGTCCAATAATAGCTTGGAATTTCATAGAGGGCCAAAGACTTTTGCACTGTAACTGCAAGCCGACTAGCAATAACTGCACCCATCAATTCCAACTTTGGAACAAAAAGCCTTTTCAAAGGTGCTACTCTACTCTTTGCAGCAACCAACCTGCAACTTACTTCCTCTTCGAATGTACCTCTTATATAAATTCACGTTGCATAAGCTTCCTCGCTTGCATCACAAAAGATGTGCAGCTCCAAATTACCTGGATTATTGTTCAATTCTCCAAAGTATCCTCTTGGGATTTCAACGTCTCCAAGATGTGCCAATTCTTTGAACCAATATTTCCACTTTACCACCATATGATCGTTCAGACTCTGTACTGAACGGACGCATTTTCTGACCTCTCTAATATTGCTTCTACTTTTGCATATTGATAATAATTTTACTTTTGGAAATTTTTGAATTTTATATACTTGTGTTTATATTCACATTGTTATAGTTAAGTAATTGAATATTAGTGATTTTTAGCGATTTAGAAGTTTTCATAGCGTGCCGGCTTAATTTAACTTAAACTTGTGACGGTTATAAACTAATTTTAACTGCGCGATACCGTCGCAGAAAGCGTCGTGTGATAGGTGTGGGGTAAACCGGTGGTATTTGGATTTTAAAGATTATAACGGCGGTCCTATGGCAATTACCGAGAGATCATTTTGTTTCTTTTACGAGTTAAGAGAGGAAATAGTTGACATAAAACGCAGTGTATGTGAGGTAACGGAAAGACTTGCAACGCTTGATGAGGGCAGGGGTTGGGCTACGGTTGACGAAAGCCGAACCAATACTAACGTTGAAGACGTTAGTAATTTGAAGGGTGAGGTGCGTAATCTAGTTTCTAGTTTAGGTAGCTTATCGGGAAGGTTGGATAAAGTTGAGGAAGGGGTTAAGGTTGGTCCGAGATTAATAGATGGGGAGGGATTTAGAGAAGTTAAGGGTGGAGTTAGGCCGCGTACGTTAGGTGATAGGAATTTCCCCCCCCTATCGAGGTTTCGAACCCTTTCGCTCATTTGGAAAGTGATGTGAATGAGGGGGAAACTATTTTAATTGGGGGCTCTTTAGTGCGCCATATGGACACAGAGTTCGTTGAACGGCATCTAACTAAGAGGAGGAGGGTCTGTCTCCCAGGGGCCAGGATTGACAGAGTTAGAGACGAAGTGGATAGGATTGACGTTGCCTCCCGTCACTCGATGTTGGTGACGATGGTAGGGGACAACGACTCGTATAGGCCCGACACGAGAGTGCCAGACCTTTTTGAGAGATATAGGGGGTTAATTAGGTTCCTAAAGGCGAGGTCAGATTGGTTTTTAGTTCTAGGTATTACCCCTAGGCACAGTTTGGGTCTTAGGATTACGTCTAAACGATATTTTTGAATACTAAATTAGAAGAGATTTGTGCTGAGAAAAATGTACCCTTCGTAAAGCTGTGGTAAGAATTCAGTGATCCTAGCCATTTTATAAAAGATGGGGTGCATTTTAATGAAATAGGTAATGCTAAGCTAGGTAGGTTAATTGACGAAAACGTACGAAAGCTGTATAGGTCGAAGCCTTCTTTAAACGTTGTGGGTCCGGGGAACGCGGGCCCGACGTGAAAAATAGTTTAAAACGCCGGCCCGTGGTAAAAAAATAACTTAAACGTCTTTTATTGTAACGCGCGTAGTATTAGAAATAAATTAACGAATTTAAGGCGATAATTTATTCCGGCAACTACGATATAGTTGCTATCACTGAAACGTGGTTAAATACCGTGACTCGGGACTTGTTGGAGGAACTTGATATACACCGGGTTTTAAACTCTTTACTAATGATAGGTTACATAGGATTGGTGGCGGCGTTTTGCTGTACATTCGTAATTTCCTTAGGGCTATCGAAGTTAAGTTAGATTTTCCGGCAGCAATTAATGCGATGTGTTGAAGTTAGGGCGCGTAGTATTAGTTTTAATTTTGTTGTTGTTTATAGACCTCCCGTTCAACCCCTCGATGCAGATACTAGATTTTACTCACTTCTTGGTAACTTTATTGACAATCGGAATAGTATAATTGTCGGAGACTTTACTGTCCTAATGTTAATTATGAGACTTTTACTGGTAATGAAGAGGGTTAGAGATTGATTGAGTTTATGGAAGATAACTTTTTACGACAGATGGTTACCGAACCAACGCGCGGTGATATTTTAGATTTAGTAATGACGAACGGCGAGAATACAGTCGAAGGTTTAGAAGTAGGCGAGAGTTTAGGATGTAGTGATCATCAAATTCTTAGGTTTAAGTTATTGATAGAAAACAGTAAGGACAGTAACGTAATAGAAGTCCCTGATTTTCGTAGGGCTATTTTTGATAGTTTTGCGGATAGGATTGGAGTAGTGGACTGGGATAACTTATTTATGGGTAATGACACAAATTTGCATTGGGTGGCGTTTAGAGAAAGTTTTATGAATATTGAAAGGGAGTTTATTCCTCGTAGACCCAAGCGCGCTAGAAATCATGGTAGGCCCAAGTGGTGGACTAGGGAAATAGGCGAGTTCATAAACGAGCGTAATAGAGCGTATAGACTTAAGCGCAATGGCACGGCAGCTAACTTTAATAGATATATCGAGCTTAGACGTAAGGTTGAAAGATCAGTTACGAATGCTAAGCGTAATTTAGAAATACTTATAGCTGCGGATAGTAAACATAATCCAAAAAAGTTTGTTGAATACGTTAATAATCGTAAGCCGATAAAAAATAGCATAGGCCCTCTAGTTGATGTTAATGGCGCTTTGGCTTCTGACGCTCAGGCGATGGCAGGTATTTTCAATAACTTTTTTGCAACAGTTTTTACCGTAGAAGACGTAAATAATGTCCCCGACGTGGACGATATCGTTCCATTTAGTAGCGAGACTATTTTGGATGAAATAACTGTTTACGAGGGTGAGATTGCGCATTATATCGATAGGCTAAAAGTTAGCAAGGCTCCAGGCCCTGACGCTTTTTATCCCAGACATTTGAAAGATTTGAAAGACGTTATCGTAGGCCCCTTAACGAAGATTTTTAATCAGTCACTCGAAACGGTAATTATTCCTGAAGACTTCAAATTAGCTAACGTCACGCCTATTTTTAAAAAAGGCGACGGCGCAGTAGCTAGCAATTATAGGCCCATTAACTTATCGTCAGTTGTCGGTAAACTTTTGGAATCCGTAGTTAGGGATCGTATCATCGATCACTTAGAAAGTAGAGATTTGATTAATAGTAGTCAGCATGGGTTTCGACGCCAAAGGTGTTGTTTAACTAATTTGTTAGAATTTTATAACGAAATAGTGCGCGAATACGATAGGCATAGAGCGGCTGACGTTATTTATTTAGATTTTAAAAAGGCGTTCGATACAGTTCCGCATAGGAGATTAATTGCGAAGGTCAAAGCGCACGGTATACGTGGTCAGGTAGCTAATTGGTTAGAAGAATGGCTTCGTGCTAGGATGCAGAGGGTCGTAGTTAATAGTAGTGAATCGGGGTGGTTGGATGTAGGTAGCGGTGTCCCACAGGGTTCAGTGTTAGGCCCATTGCTATTCGTAATTTACATTAACGACATAGATGTAGGATTGACTAGTAACGTGTCAAAATTCGCGGACGATACTAAAATAGGCGGTAAGGTTGTTAACGAGGACGATAGAAATAGGCTCCAAGACGATGTAAATAGGATTATGGAGTGGATGGATAAGTGGCAGATGCAATTTAACGTAGACAAATGTAAAGTTTTGCATATAGGTTTCGTAACAATACACGTACACGATGGATGATAGGGAGTTAGCGAGCGTGAGCGTTGACGAGGAATTAGATTTAGGCGTACGCGTATCTAAGGATTTAAAGGTTAGGAACCAGTGCCTGGAGTCTTGCGCAAAAGCTAATAGGATGTTAGGCTTCATAGCGCGTAATTTCGAATTTAAATCGAAGGATATTATATTGCCCCTTTACAAGTCCCTAGCCAGGCCTCATTTAGAATATGCCGTTCAGTTTTGGTGCCCATACTTGCGTGAGGATATTGATAGGTTAGAAAGGGTTCAGCGTCGTGCCACGAAACTAATTCCGTCATTGCGCAACAAGCCTTACGAAGATAGGATTAAAGAGTTAGAACTGTATTCACTCGAAACTAGGAGATTAAGGTGGGGAGCTTAATGAAGTTTTCAAAATCGTTAATAACATTGATAACGTAAATTGACAAATTGTTCACTTTCGATAATAATAATACTCGTAATAACGGATTTAAGTTGCGTGGCAGACGTTTCATCACTAATATCGCTAAAAACTTCTTTACGTTTAAAGTAACTGATAAATGGAATAATCTTCCCGCGTCAGTCGTGAACTCTACCAGCGTTAATATGTTTAAGAACCGTTCAGATAGTCATTTTAAAAATATTAACGTTGTTTAATATAATAATAAAACAATCCCCCTCCTCCCTCTCCCTCGTTAAAATTATTAACGTTGTTTAATATAATAAAACAATTAGCAACAGGAGCTCTAGGGGTGATAATCGAGGATGAGTCTGTTGACAATAATGCGAGCTTGTGACATGCCAGTGTGTGATGCCAGCAAAAAAAAAAAAAAAAAAAAAAAAAAAAAAATTATACTAACACGATCGTAGATGTAGCTCGGAGCGTAAACTAACCCACTGTTTTACTTTACCACTTTTTTTTTCCTTCTTATCCTCTCCTTACTTGCATGTCTGTAGTTTGCATGGTATGATAGTGAGTTAAGACTGTGTTTGCATGGTTTGTAAGCGTTCTTATTTTAATTCTTTTCATCTTTCACCCCTTTCCTATTCTCTCCGACTATTTTTCTGACTTGTCGGCAGTGGCCGACTGATGATGATGGTAAGCCTTTCTTTTTCTGAATGAATGTTAACCCATGAGTGATAGGTGTTGCTACTTAACCCCTTATTCTCTTCTCTTAATCCCCTACTCTTTCCTTTCTCTCGGGCTAACCTTAGAGTGGATCTTAGGGTCTTTGTTAGCCTTTGCTTCTGTAGATCTGTAGATCGCTTTGGGACAACAATGGCTTTTCCTCTTCTAGATTTTCTAACAAGTAATAGTTAATCTGCTAAGCTGGCTATTAATGGAATATTGACATGTGGAGTCGTTCCTTCAGGAGCACGCTTTGTTTTACATATAGCTATCAGATTATGGTTACTCTCAGAAAAGGAAAATGATACAAGTGTTTCACATGATACATGAAGTTAATGTATAATAAGACATCAACCAATGTTGCGTTGAAGCATAAAATAAAGAAATAATTTATTTTGGGCTAATGAAAAATTTTACGTTGCTACACGTGTTCATTTCTCTCCAAAATGCTAAAAAGTCCTCAATTTTTACGTAACAATGCGCCTATCTCTCAACAGGATACCTCGTCGAATTATCAATAGGCTGATGCGACTACGAGCCAATAACGTGCAGCACTGCAGCGGGCAGCCCGCGGCAACCTGTATCAGCCAAAAATTGCTGGACAAGTTGCGACGAGTGAGATGGCGCGTTGTCGTGATGAAGCATTCAATCTCCGGACTCTTACTTCTGCGGCCGTTTCCTCCGAACTACTTCACGTAGACGTCTCAAAACTTCAGTGTGAAATTCCTTGTTCATTTTGTCCCTGTGGAGCACATTCATGGTGCACAACACCTTCGCAGTAAAAAATAAAGTAACATGACCTCATCGTAAGAAACTGTCGCGAAACAAAACACATTTAACTTTATCGGCTCACCACAGTGGATTGACGCTACACAATTAAGTACAACCCTATCAATCAACTTGTCTCGACATGCAAAGACATGTTAAGCAGAGTCAGAACTCCAAGCGTGACCTTGTTCTAAAATTAAACACCTCTGTCCGGATACCTTTTGAACAGACCTCGTATAATTTTATATTGGCTAGTAATATAAAAATATTTACTATTAGTCCGCCCCCCCTTGACCACCACCCTTTGGTCGCCCAATGAAATTAGCTTAAAAAATACGCTGATTGTATGGGCAACTATAATAAATTATGAAATTGGTCTTGTTTTCTCAAATAATTATGATTCAAGGTATGATTAGGGGAGACACACTCTGACAAGTTATTAGAAAAAAAATAATCCCATTATTACGAAAAAGGTTGTTCCTTATCACTGACTACACAATATTGAGGGAAATAAATAAATAAAAAGACCCACAATTAGTAATCAAGTTGCTCACAGAATTAATTCTCAGAGGACTATAAAATTCTGCCTGCAGTAATGAAACAAGACTGCCACATAATACCTGCTGAAACGTATCGAAAGACTAAACGTGTTCACCACACGAGTAGCAATCGGTGCCAAGTTAGTCGTACGTTCGTTTGTTCGCCGTTTCAGTTTTCTTATCAAACGGTAGAAAATTGAGTAATTTTGCAAAGATTTGATCGCGTTTTGTAAGACGCTTAGATGATACTTTTTGAGAAATTTTTCTCAACTATTACCTTCACTATTTTATCCGTTTATTTGTCAAGAAATGAATAGGTTTTTCATTTCATCGTTTAAAGCGCGGGCCGCCTGCCTGGAGAGCTTAAAGAAGCGGAAAAAATGATGATAAAAATCCACTCTAATAGACAGAGTTTATTTCCACAACAGTTTTGATGCCCACTGGCATCCTCTTCGGGTGGATACAGAAAAACGAATGAACCAAAAACAAGAGGGAAAACAGTCCAGGGACCATTGAGAAATTCACACATAGGATAGATCCCGTTCTCCCGACACCGGAAGGACATTTTATTAAAGGGTCCCGCTTATAAGTACATTTGCACAAATTAAAATTATCTTGTTTATACATACAGATTCTATTATTTTTGACATAATTATTACATTTATTATTGCATTATTATTTATTACAGAAATTATAAATTTATTATTACATTGATTATTATATTGTTTCTTATTACATATTATAAACCGAAAAACGAATGAAAAAGGCGAGAAGAAACAATCCAGAGACCATTAAGAAATTCGCACTTAGGTTAGATCCCGTTCTCCCGACACCGGAAGGTCATTTTATTAAAGTGTTCCGCTGATAAGTACATTTGCACAAATTAAAATTATCTTGTTCTATACATACAGATTCTATTATTTTGACATAATTACTGCATTTATTACTACATTTACATTTATAACATTCATTATTACATTTATTTTATTACATTTATTATTATTATTATTGTATTTACATTTATTTCCACATTTATTACTTTTATTATTACATTTACATTCATTACTATTACGTTTATTATTCCATTTACATTTTACCGAAAAAACGAATGAACCAAAAGCGAGTAAGGAAACAATCCAAAGACCTTTAAGAAATTCACACTTAGGTTAGATCTCGTTCACCTGACGCCGTAAGGGATTTTTTGACCAAGAATCTCATTAGAGGGTCCAGCTTATAAGTACCTTCGCACAAATTAGAGGCAAAACTACCTACTGCCTACAAGAAAAAGACTTATACAACCCAAATCAATATGGCTTCAGGGCGGGTAGATCATGCCTGTCACAGCTACTAGACCACCAAGAGAAAATATTAGGAACATTGTGTCGAGGACAAAACATTGATGTAATATATACTGATTTTGCACACAAACTTAAGGATACAGGAATTACTGGAAAGCTAGGAAGGTGGATATTTAATTTCTTGACGCAAAGAGTGGTGGTAAACGGAGTTAAATCGGAAGTCTCGGAAGTCGTGAGCTCTGTCCCACAAGGGACAGTATTAGCTCCCTTACTGTTCATAATAATGATTGCAGATATTGATGCAGATATTAAGGACAGTATTGTATCATGCTTCGCAGATGACGCAAAGATATGTAAGGAAATATTGAACGAAGATGACAAGAAAACTACAAAACGACATTGAAACATTATTCCAGTGGGCAGAAGACAACAATATGAAGTTCAACGAAGAAAAATTCCAACTTCTAAGATATGGTAATAACAAAGAGCTACAGAAAAAAGGGTACAAAACTCCGCAAGCCAAACAGATAACACCAAATCCACAAGTCAGGGATCTTGGAGTAATAATGTCGTCGGATGCAGAATTCAGAGAGCACTATAAAATCAAAATCACAACGGCTAGAAAAATAATGGGAATCATCTGGAGGAGCTTCCGCAGCAGAAAAGCAAACATCATGCTCAAATTACGGAAGAGTCTAGTCCTACCAATAATTGAGTATTGCTCAGTACTCACAAGCCCACACAGAAAAAGAGACATTGCGAGCACTGAAACTATACAAAGGACTTTTACGTCTAAGATAGAGGAAACGAAACGGAAGGTGAAGACTACTGGTCTCGACTACAATCCCTGGAACTCTACCCTCTTGAAAGAAGGCGCGAGCGGTACACAATACATACGGAAAATACTTGAAGGCTCTGACCCTAACCTCAGAAATGAGGGAACCATTCTGAGTTCATTCCCATCATGAAACGGACATGTTATGTGCCTTGAAAAGTGGACGCTCAATTCTGCCAGTTAAGGTTTAAGTTTTGGTTTTTGGCTAAAAATATAATAGTTATCCCTTTTTCTTTGATGTATTCAATCTGACTTGAAGGCAGAGAGTCTTAGGCTTATATTGATGTTCTAAATGTAGCTGGGATAGGCTGCTTTAAACTCTAGATCCTGTCCCAAAGCTGGATCCTATCTGCTTTGCAGATAATTGGTGAGGGAAGCTATGTTTTTGGGACCTCTTTGCGAGTGACCCGTTGCCCACGTCGGGCTAGCATCATGAAAAAGAAAAAACTATAGTATTTGTCATTTACCATTACTTATTCGGATTATAGTGGATTTAATTTTCCTAGAAGAGTTCCTTGTTCCATGCACGGTGTGTGTGTATCATAAAAAACCTCAGGGAACCATTCTGAGTTCATTCCCATTATATATATATATAAGAAAATATTTTCGTTAACCAAAGAAATGAGTTATCATGACTAAAATTTAAGGTTTTTTTGGCGGGGTATAAAATGTATTATTATAATCTATAGTGACCCAGGGGTGGCCAAGTTTCCTGGACCCGAGAGCCACATACGACGTTTTTCAAATGTACGAGAGTCGCAAAATATTTTGAAAAGAATTTAATTATTAAAAACATATACATATAGTTACACTCACATTATTAAATTGTTTAATTACTGCTTGTAGAAGGCTTAGTTTGGGTCTTCAATTTTGGCTGTTAATGCTTTAAAGTCTGGCTGACGTGATGTTAACGCGGTATGAAGAAGCTCAGTCAGGTGTTCGTTAGTGAGGGTAGCATGATGTTTTGACTTTACAAACTTCATTACCGAGAAGAGTGCTTCACAGCAATAAGTTGTCCCAAAAACTGAGATAAGTCGGAAGCTGGTTTTCCTGAGGTGAGGATACTTTGTCTCTGGTACTTGCTTCCAAAACTCAACTGCAGATAAACTTTTATGTATCAACTTTAAACCCACGTCCTCCTGTAGCTCCAAAAGTTTTGTTTGTATTGAAGCAGCTTCCGCAACAAAAGTTGTGGTAACAGGACAACCATCGTTGACGACATCAATCAGGAAAGGATTTATAAGAAATTCGAAGCATGGTTTTAGCTTCTTTAGTTCATCAAACCTGAACTGAAGATCATCAATTAGTCCTTCTAATTTACCTTTGTATTCCTCCAATTTACTATCTTTTATTTCAATATCAGGAAAAGTGTTTGCTCGGTTTTTCAGGTGGGGAAAGTGGTCAAATTTTTTTGTTACTAGATCTTTTTGGAAGAGCTTTATTTTATTCTGGAAACTGAAAACTGTCTGTGTAAGGTCAGAAATGACCTTATCCTTTCCCTGAAGTGCCAAATTTAGATTCTGAAGGTGTTGTATTACATCAATAAAAACCATCAGATCCTGCACCCATTCGTGATCTTCTAGTTGTGGGTATGACTTTCCATTTTCTTTCAAGAAATCAATGATAGACTCCAACCGTGCAACAAACCTATTCAGGAGATTACTAGTTGATAACCATCTTACAATACAGCTCCTCGATAAAATTTCTAAACGCTCGGTGCGTTTTTGCATTTGAACGAATGGAATTCACAATTTCTAGAACATATTTCGGTACTTTCCTGTTAACGACAATACCTAAAGATCCGTCACTCCAGTCTTTTTTAGTTAGCTTTATAAGGCTAACTAACGAAACAATCCCAACTTAACCTAACCAATCGTTAGGTCAACTATACGCCCTTGACGATTGGTTAGGTTAGGTCGTGATATTTTCGTTAGTTAGCCTTATAAAGCTAACTAAAAAAGGCTGGAGTGACGGATCTTCAGGTATTCCCGTTAACAGGAAAGTACCCACATTTCATAACACTGTCATACCTAAAGTACTTGCTTACCAAATGACCACGGTGAATGATACAGTGAATAAAGAGAGAGACAGGATACTTGGGATCGAGTGTCAAGAGCCCAACTAGGCCTACATTTTGTCCTACCATAGTTGGTGCTCTATCTGTTGCAACACTAACAAGTTTATTGAATGGTACTTGAGCATTTGATAATGCCTCGTCAAGTGCGTTCTTTATGTCAACCCCTCTGGTGGTTTCTCTTAGGGTCATTAAGTCCAAGGGTTCTTCTTTCACATTTCCATCGGCAGTAACATAACGAACAAATATCGCCAGTTGAGGGTTATCTTTAATATCTGTGGATTCATCGAGGGCCAAACTGAATGCGACAGAATTCTTCAAATCACTCTGCAACGAGCATGTAATTTCAGCACTGATCTGGGAAATACGTCTCTCTGTAGTGTGGCGGGAAATAGAAATACTTGCTATTTGTTCTCGAAGCTTTGTGTTATCTGGAGCGAGAATTGCAGTAACATCGGCAATATTCTTCTTCACAAATTCTCCACTACTGTAGGGAAGTTAAGCACGAGCAATATTCCATGCCATAACAAAACTAGCTTCAGTAGTTAAGTCAGCTGTCTTACACAATGATGAAAGTACAGTTTGTTGGGCAACTAGCCTAGATTTCAACATTGTTAACTTAGTCTTCCGCAATTCTGATTTGGGAGAAAATTCCGTAATAAAATTATGGTTAGTTTCATGATGACGCTTTAAGTTACTGGCTTTAAAGTGATTGAGTGCCACGTGGCACAAAAGAGAGACAGGTTTCCCACCCTTAACAGTAAAGGCAAAGCTCTTCCCCACTCCTGTTTAAAAACTCTATTTTCTTCTTCATATTTCCGTTTCTTACACTGTGTATGCTCAGTCATTTTAATCAACTAAGGGGTTGTATAACTTTCACTTGTATAGCTGAGAAAAATAGCCACTATTTGAGCTAAGAAGCCAATTTTAAAAACACTCACTCATTGTCACACGCGGCCCGTAGGGTAGCGCGAGGGGTACTGGACACTGGTGAGTGGCGATTAGTGTTAATTACGTAATTATCCCGCTTAGTGCCTGTCACGCAAAAGAAATTGTCGTACGCATGACGCATTTTATTGTCAATTCAATTTTTCCTTGTTTTTTTCATATTTTTTTGTGAAAAAAAATATATATTTGTATTATGAATTTTGTCTTTTATGATAAATACAATAAAAACCAAAATTGTCTCGCAAGCCGCAGTTAACAACCTCGAGAGCGCATGCGGCTCGCGAGCCTGGGTTTGGCCACCGTTGAATTCTATACAGTGGTTTTACTTACAAAAATATAATTCGACAAAGCTTCTCCATATAATGTTGAAATAAATTGCAAATAATTTACACTGTAATCACTTTAAATTGTTTTCTTTAAAAGTTAACTTCTTAAAGAAAACGATTTAAACTGTAAACCATTTGCGATTTATTTTAAAATTATACATTTCATCTGGAAAATATGAAGCCACTCGAGGCTATTAAGGTTATCCAAGTCATGAGCTATATTTTATACTAAAATTGTGTAAAACGTCAATCTCAAGTCAGCTACTTAACATACAACTATTTACAGAGCTACCAAAGTAGCCTACATAACTTCAGAGATGTAAAGTAATGAAGTAACCATACTAAAGTAACTTTTTTCGGGATAAATTTTTTAAAAAGTACTTCTATCTTTAATTACTTTTAGTCTAACTGAAGTAAATTTTAAGAGAAAATATTATACTTTTACTCCATTGCATTTTTCTTGATACCTTTCGTTACACCCCCCAAAGATGCTAGAAACTTCCATCCTTGAAGCAACCAATCAGAGGACACTGCACGCGCGGGCATTTAAATTAGCCAATCACGTGCGATCTGCTTTCTTTATCTTCTGCCAAAGTTTGCCGGTTGAAACCATATATTTGTTTGTTCCATTGCCTAATAAATATAGTTAGTACATAGCTTATCGTTGTTACAAAGTAATGTTCATCATTATCGATATTATGTTTGGGATGCTACTTTTTACTTTTACTACTTGAATACATATTAAAGCAGATATTTTTTTACTTTTACCAAGTACACTTCAGGAATGGTACTTTTACTTAAACTTAAGTACATTTTAGTCAAAGTAGCAGTAGGCCCCCTACTTTAACTTAAGTAGCAAATTTTGGTACTTTTCACACCTCTGCATAACTTAAACTAAAATATAGACTATTTACAATCTACAAACTACTCTCTTTTATGAAAGCGTTCAAATTGTTCTTAAAACTAAGGAGCTACTATTTACCACATCATGTGGCAAGTACGTCATTCCAAAAATCTACTATTCTATGAGTGAAAAAATATTTTCATAGATCAAATCTACAAATCTGTTTTCTAATTTTCTTATTATGCCCTCGAGTTATTCCATCAGCCTCTAATGAGAAAAGGTTACTTACATCTAAACTGTCCAAACCTGAAAATATTTTGAACATCTGTATCATATCTCCCCTCAAACAACTTCTCTCAAAACTAAACATACCCAGTTCTTTTAATCTTTCCCTCTAATCCAATCTTTTTAAAGTTAGGAATAAGTATGGTTGCCCTACATTGTATACCTTCAAGCAGAGGCGTGCTGACTCATTTAGAGGCCCCTGTGTTTTGTATGAGGTGAAGGCCCCCCGTTCTCATATGATAGCTATTTTACGCGTATGTAGATTACATGATGGATATTCATACAATATTGACAATGATACGTATTCGAAGCAATCCCAAAACATATTTACAGGGCCAAAATTAAATACTTTTTATTTGTACTTTCTTCACATGAACACAACTCAAGTGACAATCATTGGAAAATTTAAAAAAAAAAAAATTTATGTTAAAAGACGACGACTTACAGTAGCTCACTTGAAGTGGCAGCAGTACAATCTATCAGCTTTTCATAGTAGAGGTTATTTGTACGCTGATATTCAACATTTCCTGCGTGAGTGATGAACGGAGTTTGTTTTTAATTACAAGGGCCACTCACAGTGGCGTACTAAGGGGGTTGCGAGGGGGGCGGTCCGCCCCGGGTGACAGCCAGGAGGGGGGTGCCATCGGGAGAGCTGAAATACCAGTACAAGTTTTCAAACCAAATGAAAAATTCGCCAAAGTAAGAAAAAAAAATTTAAAATGTTCAAACTATTACAACAGCTTAATGTTAATTTCCACTATAAAATAAATTTTTTTTTTATTGGCAATACAAAATTTACCTTTCTTTCTGGTGTGAAGTCCTGGAAGAAATTAATCTCGCACAAAAGTATTTGCAAACAGTTGGAATCAGCCTTGAAAAGTGCATTGTGAAGCTCCAAGCTCTAAAACTGTTTCTTGAAGATCAGCGCAATGAAATTGTGGAGAGGGCCATTCATTATGCAACTACAAAGTGTAAGGAAATGGACATTTCTATGGAGAGAAGAGGGAATAAAGCTCCGAAAAAGGATGCCAGGAGAGATGGCAAAGGATGCTGGTCTCACATTGCCAGAGGAAGTAAAAAGGGCTATGTTTGAATGTCTTGATCGCTTTCATCAAGAATTGGAGATTCGTTCTATGGCAATAGATCAAATTCTGTCAATCTTCGTTGTTATTCAGCCAAACACTTTGGCTGTTGCAACAGAAGAAGAACTTCGGAAGTATATTCCAAATTTGACTCAGATTTTCGATGAATTCTCTGATGAAGATATCAGTGTGGAAATTGGACGACTTCGGAGGCATTTGGAAGCTGCCAAAATCAGCGTTGAAGAGGCAAAGAAATGGACAGCATTGTAGTTTCTGGAGTTTATTGTGAAATGGGATTTTTGTGAATCTTTGCCAAGCTTGTCACTGTGTTCGAGATTCTTTTTGACTGTCTGTCTCTCTATTGCTTCATGTGAAAGTTTTCCCAAATTGAAATTGATAAAAAATTTCTTTCGCTCGACCATGAGTCAGACAAGATTGACAAATCTGGCTTTACTTTCAGTTGAACATGAATATGCAAAGGTGAATATTGATGAGGTCATTGATCAATTTGCAGAAATTAAGGCTCGAAAGCAGACTGTGAATCCTCTCTATTTACTTTTGAAGAATAGGCTGAGCGTTGAGACTGGATTTCCTGTTTTTTGCTTAAAATAAAATGCAGTATCACCTGTTCACTGAATTTTTAATGTCCTGCATTTTTCTTATTTCCAATTTGCTTATGACAGTACTGTACTGTTTAAAAATCTACTTGCAAACATAATATATTTTTGTGTGTGTTTAAATTTTAAAATTATTTATGGGGTGCCAAAGGAAGGATCCGCCCCGGGTGCCAAATACTTTAGGTACGCCCTGGCCACTCAATATATTTTGCCCCCCCTTTTTTTTTTTTTTTTCCAAGTTTACAGTAAGTTCCAGAAATTTTGTATAGTTATATACTTTTTTTTTTACGTTTTTATTTTTCCGCATAGTCTCTGCGAAAAATGCTCTGTATGAATTGGTCCACAATTAACCCACCCCTTATATCTCCAGTCTAACTATAGAGTAGATCAAGTCTAGCCTAGAGGGGTCAGCCTAGAGATTCCGGAAATGGTCCAGAGCGGGCAGATAAATTGAGGTCCACAGTAGGATTCCTCACCAAATTAGGTTAGGGCAATCTACCTTCACCTTTGTTAAGCTATGAGTTGATGCTGGGTCTTAGGCCACAATGTAGGCCTAACTTGTCTGACCCAGCTTAATTTAATGTGATTAAATTGCTGGGTTAAAAAACTCAATTAGTCACTTACTGTTAGTTATTGGAGTCTCTGTTCTCCGGTTGTGTAATTGTCGAGAGCGTACTTGCTGGTGGGGATCTTTTTCGTTCTGTTCTCCTCCCTTCCCCCTGTTTCGTCCTCTCGCCCCGTTGTTCGTTTTCGTTCTCCTTTGTTCTCCTCTTCGCGGGGCTTTTTCCACCAGCGTTGTCTTGGTTTTTTCCTCGGTTGGTTGAGCGGTAATGTATCTCTATTACCGAGCACGCTCTTCTCCCACAGTATATAAATACTAGTGTGGAGAATAACTCTGGTGAGCAACCAATTGGTTTCATCCACCCAGTTATTGACATAAAAGGAATTTAATAATTGTTAGATTAACTACCCACCTACTCAGTGAACCATTTTCGTTACCTCCCAACTACCCACTCATCAGTTTTCCATAGTCTCCATCCTTTTCTATGGCTTTCCTCCACCTCGAAACAAGGGCCTTTATTCCTTGCTGGTAAAAGTCCGCTGGGTTCCGCTGGAGCCACCTCTTAACCTCCTCAACAACCTCATCGTCACTCAAACTTTCTTCCACGAATAGCATCCTTCATTGGCCCAAACAAATGGAAGTCTGAGGGTGTCAGATCCAGGCTGTATGGAGGGTGGGGTAACACAGTGAAGTGCATTTTTGTGATGGCCTCTCTTGCTTGCAAACTGTTGTGTGGTCTTGCATTATCGTGCAAAAGGACGACGTTTTCCAGTTTTCTGTCCAGTTGAACTCACTTTATACGTCTGTGGAGTCTGTATGGTCGCAATATATGTCTCTGATTTGATTGTTTGTCCTTTTTTCGTAATGTCCACCAGAATCACCCCATTCATGTCCCAGAAGATGGTGGCCATAACCTTACCTGCAGAGGGAGCCATTTTAAACTTTTTCTTGCGGGGAGAGTCTGCATGAGGCCACTCTATGGATTGGCATTTTGTTTCAGTTTCAAAGTGGTGTACCCAAGTTTCATCCCCAGTCACAATTCGTGAAAGGAAGTCATCCCCTTCTGTCTCATATCAAACCAATGACTCGGAAGAAATTTCTTTTCTCTGGGCACACTTTTGAGTATCCCAGTTGCTGAATTATCGTATTCACACTTCCTTCACTAATTCCTAGCTCCAGTGATAGCTCCTTGTCAGTATGTGATGCGCCAATTTGATCGAATGATGCTGTTAGTGCATTGCAGTGTGAGATATCACAGCTGATGCTGGGCGACCGCTGCGTGGCTCATCATTGAGGCTGGTTCTCCCTCTCTCCGATGATCTCACACATTTAGACTAGCATCTAACTGTGCTTCGATCAACAGCAGCATTTCAGTAAATGTTTTGTTGATGTTTGTGAATATTCCCAACTGTTTCCTTCTCTGTGGTTAAGAACTCAATAACAGCTCTCTGTTTACGATGCATATCACTGTCAGACGCCATTTTGGAAACTGCGTTAACCATTGGTTTTATACAAGGGCATTTAAAAGCAGTTTTACAAGGAGAGGTTCAAACTGGAAAAACCCAGTTATGTGAAGTGTAGAAAGTTCAAACTTACAGTCCAAAAGACATTTCAGCCCCATGGACTATTATTTAGCTAAAAAAGGGTGGGGCAAAATATATTGAGTGCCCCTAGTATTCTGTAGTTTCTTATTAAAGGATTGATTTTATAAATTTTTAATACTTCATTAATCCACGAATGCGGTTCAGTCATAAGCAGGCTTCGGATAATTATGTATTTGCATACTTGCATATGCATGTTTTTGGCATTTTAAAGTGTTTTTGCATATATCGTTGATTTTCTGACAGTTAGTCATATTTTCCTTATTTTTATGGTTACATTTTTAGGTAATTTTAGCTTTGTCAACAATGTATTTCAGAAATTTGGCAATACTGTTTTCGCGTTTAAGTTATAAGCAGACCAGTTATAACATAACTTATCAATGGTTCTCTCTCTTAGTTGTCTGCTGGTGTCTGAAAGGACGAGGTGAATTTCCAAAGATGCCGAACGAAAAGGGGAGTAAAAATGCAATACTTAAAATATTTGCTTTAGAGTTTGATGCATTTACGACTGATACGAACGTGTTGTTTTGCAAATATTGAGAGGTTGCAGTTTCTGCCAGTACAAAGTTCAAGTAAAACAACACTGAAACAGCTAAGCATATAGGTACAGTGAATACTACAAGACAAACCAAGCCAACTGTTTATCAAATAAAACTGGCCCAAAACGTTCGCAGTTCAATATGGATTTGTGCAACGCATTTTTATCTGCTGACATACCTTTGGCAAAGTTACAAAATAAGGAGTTTAAAAATTTTCTAGTAAAGTACACAAACGAGCATCTGCCAGACGAGTCCACATTAAGGAAGAACTATGTTTCGGAACTGTACATGGATAAATTAGAAAGCTTAGAAATAAAATTGGAAATAATAAGATCTGGGTGGCTAGTGACGAAACGACAGATGTAGAGCAGAGGCGTGTTGCAAGTTTTGTATTTGGTTTATTGGGAACAGAATATGACAGAAGTCAATCTTCTTTATTAACAATTGCCGAGTTGGACAAGGTAAACCATGCAACTATTGCTGCATTTTTCAATGATTCATTAAGTCTATTAATGCCTTCTGGTATTCAGTATAATTCAGTTCTTTTAGTGTGTACTGATGGTGCTCCATATATGACTAAGTGTATGAGAGGACCAAGTTCTTTATCCTAAAATGATATATTCGTTCAAAGTACAAGGATGTAAATGAACTAATTTCTAGCGTTAAGTCAGTTTTTGTAAAAGCACCATACCGCAAAGCAAAATTTAGAGAACTTGCTGGAAGTGCACCGTTTCCTCCTTCCCCAATAGTAACACCGTGGGGAACCTGGTTAGAAGCTGCATTCTATTATGTGGACTATTTGAAATTGTAAAGTGTGTGATGGAGACATTTGATCCTGAGAGCGGTCACAGCATCACAGATGCAAATACTGCATCCACAAAGGAAGGTATTCGAGAGAATCTGATTTACATTTCCACCAGCTTCGGATGTATTTGCGCAGCTATTTTAAAACCAAGAAAAAGAATTGCCATTAAAGCATAGCATTGAATTAGTTGAAGGAATTCGCAGTTCATTAAAGTGTCTTGAAATCAAAGAGTTCTATGGTAAACTAGAAGCTGCGCTGTCAAAAAATAAAGGGTATGGCATGATGAAGCAAATTAGTGAAATACCGTCAAACAATACACAAACTGACTCAAGTTTAGAACACCTCAACCTTTCGGATATAATGGCTTTAGAATATGCTCCTATAGTTACTGTCGAAGTGGAACGAATATTCTCTGAATACAAAAATATTCTGGCTGACAACAGGCGTAGAATGACATTTGAACATTTAAAGCAATATGTTATAATAAAATATAAAATGTAATATGTAAAAAGTTTCCTGTATCATATTTTATCATATTTTTTTGTGAAGTTTACTGTCCTTTTAATATCCTTTTATATCGTTTTATTTGGTGAAGAAATAAATATAATAAGTTTTTATTATTAGTATTTATATACTTATTTTTAAATGCATATTCAAGTGCATATTTTCTCAGTTTTTAAGTGCACAATTATCCCAAGTCTGGTCATAAGCCTTCTTACAGTGTATCCAAATAATTTCTAAGTTGCCCGATTTTTTTTTCTCCATTTTTCTATTATGATCGAATTTATCAATATCTGGTCCTTTGTTCCGCGAGTCCCCCTACTGCAGCCTTTTTGTTACACAAATTTAGGCCGGGTCGAATTCCTGGGGGCAGATCGGGCACTATATGGGGCTTATGAATTGAGGCTATAGAAGTTGTACCATCTTCTTCAGTAGATGACTTTAGCGAAGATATAGAAGACAGTGACAATGAGCTAGAATTCGTGCCCGATGTGGAATTGATTGAAAATGATCAAAATAGGTATTCATACAATGAATTACCATTGGTGGCAGACCGTTACCGTGTGAGTTCGAGAGCTACAGCAGCTATTGTTAATGCTGCATTGATATGAAGAAAATAGAGAGAATTCGTGTAGGCAAGAAAAATATTGTTAGATCTAGATGTGAAAATGTGAATATTGAATGTATAGGGTTTGATGGAAGAAAGGATGATACGTTAACCAAGCATGGAAAAGAGAAAAAGAACATTATGTGCTGACCAAAGACCCTGGAGGTATCTATGTAGACCATCTCTGCCTGACGCAGGAAATGCTCGGTGTATAGCTGATGAAATTATAACGTTCTTAATTGATTCAGCGAGCATCGACACACTCAATGCTCTGCTATGCGACGGTACTGCTGTCAATAATGGTAGAATTGCTGGTACCATAAAATTGATTGAAATTTTTTTGCATAGATCAGTTCAATGGCTCGTGTGTCTTTTACACATGAATGAACTCCCCTTCAGACACATATTTGAAACCATAGACGGAAAAACATCAGGGCCAAATACCTTTAAAGGTTCAATTGGATCCAAATTGAAATGTGATTTAACCATTTTAGACTTAGTGGCATTTTCACCAGTTCAGGGCAACATCCAAGATATACCACCGAATGTCGTGAAAGAGTTGAGCAGTGATCAAAAGTAGCTCTATGATGTGTGCCTAGCAGTGCAATCTGGATGGCTATCTGAAAGTCTAGCCCGCAGGTCTCCAGGTGCCATTCATCATGCTCGCTGGATTACCCGAGCAAACCGGATTCTTCGTTTATATGTATCGACTTTGCATCCCGAACAAAATCTGAAAGAAATGGTAACCATCGTCATGAAATCATATGCTCCTGGATGGTTTCATATCAAATCCCATCCTAAAGCTACTGACGGAGCACGGAAGTTTGATGCGAGGATTGGAAGAAAAACATCGCATTATTATGGAACCGGTGTTCCGTAATAATGCCTATTTTGCCAATCCCGAAGCTATCCTACTGTCAATGCTTACTGATAGCAGACATGTCAGAGAAGATGCTCTTCAAAAGATACTTCTCAGTCGGACACGTTTCAGTGGCACACGAAATTTTGAGCTTCCTAAATCTCTAAATTTCGATTCCAAAGACTACTATGCGATGAATGACTGGAGAAAGGAAGCTATCAATCCTCCACCTTTGATAAGGAATTTCAGCAATGAAGAGCTACTGCATACAAGAACAGAACCCTTGAAAATTGCTGCCTTTTCATGCCACAGTCAAAGTGTGGAAAGTGCAGTGAACTTAGTGACAAAAGCATCAGAACAAAGGATTGACTACGGCAATCGGCACAAATTTATCCTCAATCAACTGGAATCAAGAAAAAGACTGCCACAGTTTGAATGGAAAAGCCAATGGGGCCAAGGCACATCCACAAGTAATTAGTGAATTGTGAAGGTAATTTTTAAATTAAATTTTGTTTTTACTTCAAAGCTGTTGTGTGTAATAAATGGTACAATAGACTAATTGTCTTCTTTTCAGACAAATATACTAGGCCTATATGAGGCTTATGAATTGGTCTCCTAGGCAATCAGTACTCCAAACTAAAGTTTATGCCACCCTTTTCTATATACTGATAACACACTGGGGATACGGCAATTTTTCAAGGATTTGAAATTTCTTGGATAATTGCCTGAAAATTGCACACAAGGTATATTATGCAATTTTAAGGGGGGTCATCTCTATAAAAAAAATGCTCTAAATGATCTCCATTTTGATTTGTGATACTATTTTTAATTTGAGGGCAGAGCCAAAAATAAGAGCGAGTATGCTAGTGGTACAGAGGGGAGCATAAACTTTCTTTTGGAGTATGTTGGTCAGGATATCATTTCATAAACCACACATAGTGCCCATCTAAAAAAAATCATTTTGACATTTCGACCCAGCCTATTTCATAATACACATATTCATTATTTCATTTTCTTCCATATGTTCATACACATGATCAGTCAATTCCCTGGTTAGTATTTTATACGTGGTTGGAAGACAATCCAACTGGCCCATATTTGTTGCATAAGTACATAATGTAATGATGGGGTTTTACTTCCTATGAAGCATCTACAGTCATATGATGGAGGGGGACCTATGGCTTTACGTGGGATCCAAACCACGAGTCACTACATAATCTAGATGCAGCAGATGGTCTCCATCCAACTACTAACTCATTGTTGCTTAACTTCACTGATCAACAGGAAGCAGTGTTGCAACATTGGATATGATGCAGCCCAGGATATGTCATTGTGAGAAACGTTAACTCAGAAAGAATTATGGGGTATGAATGTTGGCTCTGCAATTGACTCTTTAGCCAAACAGACAGACACAAATCAATGCAATACAAACAATTCATTCCAAATACCTTACCAAAGGTCTTGCAGGGAATCAGAGTAAAAAAAATGAAAGGCACTATATTTTCACTGAACAACGTTTATATAGAAATAGTTAAATGAATTGGGAGTTCTCAAACTTAATCTGCCTGAAGAAGCGCTTTTATAGTCTGACATTTTTACTTAGTTGGTAAAAATGTGATGTATATTATGGGTTACAGTAATTCCTTGCTTTACAGAAATTCAATTTGTTGCATTATTATGCGTGTGTGTTACATTGTAGAGTTAAGATTTTGTTCTGTAGGAAAATACCTCCAAATATATAATGGGAGTTCAATGGGAAAACACGATTCAATATATGGAAAGATTTTACGGAATGTAACCCCTCTGTAAAGTGAGGGATTACTGCACTCATGGCCGTAACTACCTATGAGGTCACCGAGGTCCGGACCTCGGTAATTATTTCCTAAAAAAAAAAAAAAAAAAAAAAAAGAGACGTTCACTGGAAAGTGAAAATTGACAAGGAGAGAGTTCTCAAGCGGTGGGATGCCTCTGGCCACAGGAGGATCCAGCTAGCCTTCCATTCCACAAGGTAATGCATGTTGTGAAGATTAGAATACAAATAGTTACCTGTCACATTTGCACTAACTGATCATCATAACTTAATGTGTCTATATCTGTCTTTCTTATTTTATGTAATTTCAGTGAGCCAAGACAGACAGGAGAGCAGAGCAGGGGCAGCAGCACAGAGAGAACCACGCACGCACACACACACAGTGAAATATTGCTGCAGCTTTAATAAAAGTATTTTTGCTAACAGGTCCCTTTGTACAGTATTTAATGATAGACAAGGGTTTTGTGTTTAGTGTATAGCTTGGGTTGTGTTTGTAGATGTCATTTTGGTCTGAATTTTGCTCGTCCCGCCGCGCTCGAAAAAAATCTGGACCTCACTAATTTCTAAACCCTAGTTACGGCCCTGACTGCACTCATTTTGATACAAAACTATAATGACATTACAAGTAATATTCAATTGATATTACACATTACTATTTCTATTGAATTGAATTGCATAACCTTTATTACGTACTAATAAAATAAATACAATTCTACAATTTTTGTTGTTACAGTAAATTCAACGAAATAAATAATTGTGAAATTGGACTATTTATTTTATTTTATTTGGCCCTTAAGCTTTAGACTTTACTGACGCTCGAGACGAGAGAGTAGAGACGAGGCGAGACGGAGAGAAACGAGGGATATAGAAATTCCTCCGCCGCCTCTGCTGGAGCAGCCTCACCAGCACGATGGGTTGTCAATTAAAAATAAAAGTTATTATTATTAATAATATAGAATCATGAATAAGAACCGTTAATTACAGTATGTACTAATGTTACGGTAAGTTATTATTACACTATAAATAAAATCGTCAAATGTTGAAGATATATAAATATTATACAAAGAAATCAATACAGTATTAGACGCGACAGATGAATGAGTAATGTACGTTTAATCCTACATTTTTATTAGTATTCCATTATTAATTTAGATTTCAACTTGTTTTTAAACAACTTTACGTTTATATTACTTTTTATATCAGCTCATGTAAATCATTTAGTTTCAGTCCAATGAAAATTGGTAATTTTTAAAATGAAAATCTAAATTGAGGAATAACATGTTTTAATCTATTTCTAGTCTGATCCGAGTGGATTTTTTGACGAGTCACAAAATATTTATTTACCTATTGTCAGTTAATGATAAAATGTGTCAGTTTGATTACATCTTTGAGCTTTAGCTCTTTTAATAGTGCGCTAGAATGATTATGGAAATCGGTATCAGATAACTTTATTGCTCATTTTTGAATGACAGACTTTTTAAAGTGTTGTCAGCAGAATTTCCCCGTACAAGGGTGCGGTACATCATCCAAGGAACAACAACAGAGAGAGTATGATAGAGTTAATAAAACCTGTTTAGTGACTACGTGTCTATGTTTACATATATCTAGCAATGCTGCTTGAAATAATTTTTGATATATAATTTACATGATTATTCCACTGCAAATTCTTATCTAGCATTAACCAAGAAATTTTATTACAGTACACTCCTTTACAGCAATTTCATCAATATTTAGTTCGTGAACATGCTCTATTTTGATTTGGCCCTGTTCATGTATTAGGGTTATACTCATTTTATATTACATATATACAATAATTGAAGAACACTGCAATGATGATAATATAGAGAAAACATAATATTGGGTAATTAACCAATGTTTACAAAAATATCTCTACAGAATCTTCCACCCAACATACACTAAAGAAAGTGTTCATTGGGCAGAACATTCTGAAAGTGAGCATTTGGTAAATGGCCTACACCCTAAACAGAAAGATTGACCTGGGCCAAGTAAAGCCTGCCTTAGAGTTTGCAGGGACCCTCCTACTAAAACTGAAAATAGGCCATCATCATCAAATATAAATTTAATCCAAAAAATACAAAGTCATACACAGCTACAAGGACACTATCATATCAGAACTGCTTGACTAATTCTTTTTGAAGGGGTGTTGTAACTTCAGTTTAATATCCTTTGTAAACTCCCTGTACAGTTTTGATAAGTCCTCTGCAAATGTCTTCTTTTTCCTTTTCTCCTCATTTATTCTGAAACGTCTCTATGATCTGTTAAATTGCGATGATAACTAAACCTTTTTCCTCAACATACTTTGTGTTATTTGCATTAATTTCTATTCTTTCTCTCTCTAATATTCCTTTCTGCCTGTGGTGACCTAGTTTCATTATGGATGAAACTTTCAAGAGCACTTGAAGCTCATTTACTGTGCTGCAGTGTGGAACATATCCCATATTTAAATGCTTTCTCAGTTGCTTTATTTCTTTTATGATTGAGTTTAATGAGACAAACTTTTGCCAAGAGTTGGACAAGTGCCATAAGACTCCAATTTACTCCCAAAGGCACATTTCAAGGTGGTTAAAGTTTTCCAGATTGCATAGATCTGTACTTCCAGTGTGGATGGTCTACATGGTATCTGGTCCCGGTACTGTGACAAGGTCTATTTTACTACACTTGTTGCTGGTGGTATATTTATTATGTTATGTTCCTTTTCTCTCTCTGCTCTGTTTATGCCAGTCACTTGGCACACTTACATAAATGATATTTGCTTTTCTTTCCCTTTTATACTTTGATAATGTCGGACTTCACTGCCACATTTTCAATCAGTCCTCCTTCTGCAATCACTCTGTCATGAAATATGTTGTGTGTCATTTCCTGTAGTTCGTTGGGGCTCATACTTTCAGGATTGTTCATTAGCTAGCTGCTATGCCACTATTTTTGCAATCTTCCAGTGTAGTAAACTACATATTCTATTGTTTCTCTTTGTATAGTGGTTACCTGTCAGGAGGGTTTGTAACCCTCATATCAGGTAGCTGACAATTTGTTTGTTGGTAGAAAAAACAACATTTGTCATTGTTGGAGATCCCTCACTTTTTTAAATTTGTTTAGTAAGTTTGATCTTGTTGCTCCTATTATCTTCCTCTATCAAATTTCAATTCCTCCTCTTAGCCATTCCAGTGACTTATCTTTGTATATGTACTTATCTTTGTCTATGCAATGCTCATTGATACAAGTTAATCCTGAGCACTCTTTTAAAGATGGTTACTGTTCCCCTTAATGCTTCAATTTGTACTTCACCATTTGCTATTAATGCTTTAATATTCTCCAGATAGTTCTTTTAAGTTTCTACATTATTCCTACAGCTTCAGTTCTGACAGATATTATATTATATCTAATGCATGGGGATTCCAGTCAGTCATTCTTGATGCTGGTTCTTCATACAGGTTGATATTCTCTCTCTCTCATTAATTTATAATCATTCAGAACACTTCCATCTATTATCAAAGGTGGGTTCTTTTCCCACATATTACTATGTCTGGATTTATTGCTCTGTTTTCTGTGTTCCTGTGGGTATGATGGTTTCATAGAAAATGGTAACCTCTTCATTTTCCAATGACTGGTTGTGGGTTATGATCCCACCTTTTCCCTTTTGGTGACTGGGATCTGGTGCTTTTTACATAGGCACCAATGGATGAGCCTACATATCTTATGTCTATATAATATCCATCCTCCACAAGTGCTTGTACACCAATAGTAGGTGCTCCATACTCTCTACTTCCTGTTAGCAGAACTGGCATTTATCATTTAGTGAAATGCCAGCCATCTTTTTAAATCCATTTGTGTATAGTGCTTGATCTTAAGCATCCATCACAATTTACTCTCCATCAAAACCTAAGGTGCCTCTATATAACCACCCAAGCAATCTCTCCTTGTCAATGTAATCTTTTTCTATTTCTGCTGCAAATTTGCCTGCTCTAGCACTTTGCCTCAACTGCTTCACTTTTTCATTTTGGTGATCCCCAGTAAACTCTTTCCGACTCTTTTGTGCTATTATAGGTGATTGTCTTTTTGGTATTATGTCACTTCATGAATGTTAATTGGTGAAAAGTGTTTTGCTAGTTGGGTGAGTGAGGGTTTTGGCTATGATTCTTGTCATGATGTTTATGTACAAGGTTTATACGGGGATTGTTGGCAATAATCAGATACTGCTAATCAGGTATTGGCCTGTACTAACTATGGTGGATCTGTGCATTTGATTAATCAATTAATCTATCTTGTTCTTGCCATTTTCTTCAATTCCTAGTACTTCTAGGTGGCATCTTCTCCTGGATCTCCAATTATAATATTTTCACCTAATATAGGTTTTCTGCTCTCACCTTCTTTCCTCTCCTAATAATGCACTTTGAACACTTGTCAAAATTAACCTGAATTAACTCAGGCTTAATTATAAATAACAAAATAAAAATTTTTATTCCAATTTTTTAAAAGTAAATTAACTCCTGACTTAATAATTGAAACTTAAATTGTGCATTATAAAGAAAATAAGAAAAGTTAATAAAAAAAGTTGTGGTAATCCATGAAGCAAGGTGCCACACATAGGCCTACTTCAAATTCTTTGCAGTAATATCTTGATTCACGCTTGACCTTTTTTCCTGCTGCATTTTTTTTCCATGAACAAACTGCGCACAGCCTTGTTGGATTGGTTTTCTTTTCAGTTGCAGGAATAACAACTGGAAAATGCCATCCTGAGAGCTGAAGAGGGGTAGCACTAGTTCCTGGTCGACCACGTGACTTTTGATTCTAGTAAATGAAAAAATAATTTGCGATACTTCTTTCCTCATTGTTGGGTAGGTTGAAAGGGACTGATCAACTCGATCAACTCCACCCAGGGTGTTATAATCCTGAACAATGCACAGAATATGAACAACTTGTTGCTTTTGTTCACATTCTATCATTTCTGAAGAATGAACAGTTGATAGAAGTGTTACATCTCTCGTGTCTTTCCATTTCATGGCTAGTACTTTACCATGCCTGAATGCCAAAGTTTCACCCTTCTTCAGCTTTTTAGTTGTGAAGGCATTTCTTTTCTTGTCTGCTTCACAGTGGCATAGGTATCTGTTCGATGCTTTAGCAATAAGTCAGCAAGCTGTGGAGATGTATAGAAATTATCTGTGGTCAAACAATAACCTTTTCCCAGTAATGGCTTCATTAGTGTTATAACAATTTGCGAAGATATTGGAAGATCTTTATAATCCTGATCCAACAGAGTTCCTTTTCCAGTATAAATGATCGCAGACCAAACATAGCATGTAAAGTTTTATTCCAAATTGAGCTCTTTTCAAAGGAATGTATTGTACCCACCTGAGACATCCTTTATACAGCATAAGGCTTTCATCAATTGTTACATCACAATCCAGGATGTACAGGGATTTGAATTTGTTATTTAGGATTTCATAAATTGGAAATACTTTATTTAGTTTAGGATTTGGATGAATATCTGGGTCATAATCTTCATTATTGGCAAAATGCAAGTATCTTCTCAAAAGTTTAAAACTTTTCAGACACATACAATTTCTAAAAAATGGCATATCAATCATAGGCTTTTTTGACCAATACAACCAATAATTAGGCTTTGCAACAAGCCCTTAAAGCATTGTTATTCCAAAAAGAACTTCTATCTCATCACTATTTGTTTCTGTCCAATCATTGTTTCTATTCTGAGCTGCATAACGATTTGTTTCTTTTACAATAATATCAATCAACTTATCATCAAAATATAAGTTGAAAAAATCTAATGCATTTCCATCAGATGGAATGTTTGAGTTTACAGGATTGACTGTGAAAAGAAATCTTGGAGGAACTATTGTTGATTGCATCACTTTTTGCCATGTGTGGCAACTGTTCAAATCATCATCTGAATCACTTTCTGCTAAACTTTTTGTATAACTAGAATCACTACATTCATCTTCAGAACTGCTCAAATGTAGATTTTCACTGTCATCTAACAAAAATTCTTCTTCACTATCACTTTGCATGTTAGAGGGCTAAATAAACACTAAATAACAAATTTTATAAACAGCTTGCTTTAGCAGACATGATGACACAAACGGTAGGCACCAGACTGAATCATACATATTAGAGCCAGGCATGGGTTGGAATGCTATGAACACACAGTCTAGTTGTACTCCAAGCCACGCCCAAAATATGTCATGAGGCGATAACTGACCAATCAGTGGATGCACAAATAATCTCGCACAAATTTCTAAACTGCATGCAAATAAATTGATTCCCCGAGTATACTCAGACAAATTTTCTTAAGCTTGTGTAAACAAACCCGAGTATATTCGGGCAAATTTGTTAAGAGGTTAATTTTCAAACTGCCCTCCTCTGGTTTCTATAATTCTATCTGTGCCTTCATTTCTGATTTACTTTCTGATTTACTTTTTACAGCTGTGGTTGTAGATTGCCACTGTTCTTCTCCTAAGCTATTGACAGTGGTGTTCCTCAGGGTTCTGTCCTGTCACCCACATTCTCTTTTTATTTATTAGTCATCTATTAAGTTGCACTTCCTGTTCTATCTAATCCTATGCTGATGATTCCACTCTTCCTTCTCCACCTGCTTCACAAAGCATCCCTCTCAACAGTCACTCCATGATTCACTTACGATGGCTATGGTACACCTGACCTCTGATTTTCTGCTATCTCTGATTAGGGCAAAGAAAATCTTGTGGCATTCAGTGCCTCAAAAGCTCAGTTCCTCCATCTGTCTACTTGTCACAATCTTTCACACAGCTATCTCCTTACTTTCAGCATGCAGCTTTAAGTCATCCATAAACAACAAATGGTTTATGGTCATGGTTGGATCTCTGTCTGTCTTCCCTCTGACAGGTTGCAGCCCCTATCTGTAATAGATATTCTTGGTTTTGGTCAGAATCTGCATACAGCTTCAAATCATCCATAAACAGTAGATGGTTCAAAACAGTCTGGATTTCTTCGCCTAGATTGACTGAGGTTGTAGCCCTTGTTGTTATTGCTAAGTAGTTTGCTTAGGGGGTCCAAGGTGAGACAGAATAGCAAGGGTGACAAGCTGTCTCCCTGGAATATACCCCTCATAATCTTGACATGGGGGATGGATATTTTTCCATTTTCATAGGTGAGATTGATGTTTGTTCTCCATTTTGTAATCTGGTTTGTTAAAGTACTAATAATGACAGGATGGATTTTGTACAGCTTTAGGCATTCCAAAATCCAGGAGTGTGAGACTATCAAATGTTCTTCTGATAGTCTACCCATGCCATACTTAGGTTTCTGCCTCTTTTCTTACAGTCTTCAAGGATAGTTTTGTTAATGAGCAGCTGATCCTTTGTGCCAAAGCAGTTTCTTCTACATCCTTTTTGTTCTTCCTCCAGATAGTCTCCAGCACCTAGGTGTTCATATACACTGTCTGCAATTAGGCCTGTAAATAGTTTATAGGTGGTGATGAGGCAGCAAATTGGGCAGTATTTATTTGGGAGATTTGTCTCTTAGAGTCTTAGGGATGAGGGTTGTATCTCCACTTGTAAGACATTCTGCTGTTTCTTCTCCCTACAAAATTGTGAAAAATGGTAGTGTAATGGTAGTGTAATGGTAGTGTAATGGTAGTGTAATGCCGTGACCTGTTTCAGCCATTAATTTGAGAGCTTATCTAGGCAAGGTTTTTTGAAGTTGGAGAGTTTTGCCAATTTCCTTCTTACCTTATCTTCTGTTATAAACAACAACTCCATTCCAGTTTACTCTCATTTGCTACCCTGATGGTCTCTATCCAGTCAGCATCCTGGTTATGCTGTTCAGGGGTTTCAAAGAGGGGCTTCCAGTATGACTCCAACTGGGTTTGATCTGGTGGGTCATGGACTGCTATTCTTTCTCTAATGAGATTTTGGTTGTTATGGTTTTTCATGTCAATCTGCTTTTGTTTATTCCCGATTCTATTGGCTATGGCTGGGATTTTTCCTTCCAATTCCAGCACCTTGTCATGTAGTTGATTATCTCAAGTTATACTTTCTCTTTATTTTCTCTGTCTTTTGAGTTTTCCTTGTTGTGGGGGTGTTTGGAAATATTGTTTTAATTGGTTCAGTTCATGCCTGGCTTGTGTAAGTTGTTTAGTTAATTTAACTTTTGAGGGAGGAGGTTTTGGTTTACATTTATGGTTTTGACTGGGGGGCTTTAGTCTAAAGTTTGGGACAAGTTTCTTTTGCATGTATAGGCCAGCAGCATAATTTACTTGATTAAGTTCAGTAAGGTCTGTGTTGACTGGGATTAGTCTATTAATTGCTACATTTACTCTGTATAATAGTTGTTTAAACTATCTGTTTTTACTAAGTTTAATCAGTTGGGGCCATTTTTCCATATTCATGGTTTTAACAAATTCAATTAGATTTCCTAATTCCTCCTCTATTTCTATTTGCTGTAAATCTATATCTTCATGTCATGGTGGTGGTGGTGGTGGTAAGGGGGGAGAGGTTCTTCATCTGGCTGGGGAAGGTAATGGTGAATCAGAAGATCCAGGCAAACGGGTTGGTGAGCCACCCATTCCTATCTGGTGGTTTGGATTGGTTAAAGAATGTTGGCTGGTGTGCTGCCTGCTGTGTATCCAATGAGTTATCAGATGAATCATCATCAATACTTTGTGCTGTATTAAGGCACTGGAATAGTGGAATAGGGTTCATTATTGGACTGGTTTCATTGCGGTTAAACTTATCTATTTCATCATTCATGTATTCTATTCGAGAAGTCAATCTTGTAGCTGGAGTTTCTCTCTTACATAGGCAAAAGTGGAAGATATCTCTCCATTCCCTTGTGATGTCCTTCTGACTCTCATGTTTCTGTCTGACATACTTTGTAGCCCATATCAGTGTTCTTTTCTCCAATGGTCCAGTTTATTGTGTCATACCGACATACGTTTTTGTTGGGACCATTGTCTGATGGAAAAGCTGGGGTCCAGGGTCAATACCTTGACTTGGTGGGATCCCCCATATTGATCCCTTTGGTGAAGAATCTTCTCTGGGACTGAGAAAAGTTGCACCTTTGCTCACCTCACCCACCCTGGTGCGTAAGTGGGTTGAGGGGACCTTTTTATCTTGGGTGACATCCTGCCAGTGTGTGAGCTTTCTTTAGTAGACATTACATCCCATTCTCATTTGTGGAAAGCTACATACAGGTGGGAGGGGTTTCCCCCACACCCATCTTCACCAGTGTGAATTCTTAAATGGATCTTGAGATTCTAAATTTGTGATGCACTGTAGGAACAAATGACACATTTAAAGGGCTTTTCACCAGTGTGAATTCTTACATGATTCTTGAGTCCCAATTTGTGATGCACTGTAGGAACAAGTGTCACATTTAAAAGGCCTTTCACTTTTGGTTTTTACTCTTTATTGTATTTTAGTTGGAAGTGGGGCTTCTACCCGAAGCCAAACACTTCAACTGTCTGAACTTGTCCTAGCATTTGTTTAAGGAGGGTGACCATTCCTTTTAATGCCCCCCCCATTTGGATATCTATGGCCTGGGGCTGTCCTGGGATTGAGTTCAGCTAAATTGATACGTTGTTTTTCATCATACCTATTGCCCCAACTATGATTGGGAGAATGGCAGCTTCTTTCAATCTCCAGTTTCTCTTTATGTCATATATGAGTGCCTGGTATTTGGTAATTTTCTCCCTTTCCGCTCTATTAAGGCCATAGTCATTTGGGACACTGACCTCAATAAGTAAGGCACTCCTTTCCCTCTTGTCCCACACTACTATGTCCGGTTTTACTGCAGAATTGTCTATAAAAGTGGCTGTTGGAATTATTGTCGTAGTATATAGTATAATGGTTGTTTCCAGTAATTGGTGCAGGTGTGTGGTCCCATACATTTTTATTACATTCTAATTCTAATGCTATCATGATCGTCCAGTGGATATATTTTCAAATTTTATTGTGTCTGGCTATATAGTACCCCTCTGCCAGGAGCACTCTGCAGCCTGATATTAGATGGCCAACACTTTCTACCTCAACATTGACAGAATCTACACATCATTATTACTTATTCCAGCCATTTTTTAAACACATTTGTTACGAGTGCAAGATCTTGGTCACCCATTATTAGTTGCTCTCCGTCATATTGCAGAACTCCTCTCCTTAACCATTCCAATGATCCTTCTTTGTTTATATAAGCCTCCTGTAATTCTTGATAATATTTCCCAGCTCTCTGATGTTGTTCCCATTCTTCTGCATGCTTGGCCTGTTGTTCCTGAACAAATCTTGTGACTTTTCCTAGCTATTAAGGTGGCTGGTATTCTTTCAGTTTCTACTTCTTCTGTCATATTATTGCTCCAAAGTGCTGGGCCAGTTTGGTTATGGAAGTATGTTGCGTTACCCTTGTGTTATAGTGTTCATGGACCAGAGCTATTGTAGGACTACTTGAACTTTTTAAATACTGCCCAATGCTGATGGTCGATGATTGGTGCAGCTGGTTAACCTCAGTCAATCCCATTCATCCCAGTTTTCTTGGTAGGTACAATCTGGGAAGAGACTGGTTCTGGTATGGTGTTCTATTTAGAGAGGATTTTTCTGGTTTTAACATCGTTTATTTAGTTCTGATTGTGGCCAGTCTATGATCCCTACACCATAATTGATAACAGGGATGGCGAGTTGGTTTATAGCTGTTACTTTGTTCTTTGATGTAAGTTGGGTCTTGCAGATCTTTTTCAGTCTTCGTACATACTCGCCATTGATTTTCTCTTGTATTTGCCGCTGTTCTATATTTCCACTTTCTTCTATCCCAAGGTATTTGTAGGAGCTATCGTCTTTCAAGTCTTTAATCTCAGTCTCTCTTTCTAAATTGATGTTATGGGTTTGTATTTTCCTGCCCCCTCTAAGTGTACACTTAGCACACTTATCCAATCCAAACTTCATTTTGATGTCACTGGAGAAAGTATGGACGATCCTTAATAGGCACTCCAGGTTTTGGTCAGAGTCTGCGTACGGCTTCAAATCATCCATAAACAGTAGATGGCTCAGTACACTGTCAGGATTTCTTCACCTAGTTTGACTGAGGTTGTAGCGCTTGTTAAATTATTGCTAAGTAGTTTGCTAAAGGGGTCCAGGGTGAGGCAGAATAGGCCAGCAACGTAATTTACTTGGTTAAGTTCAGTAACGTCTGTGTGGACTGGAACTATTCTATTAATTGCACCATTTACTCTGCATAGTAGTTGTTTAAACTTTCTATTTTTACTAAGTTTGATCAATTGCGGCTGGCTTTCCATATTCATGATTTTAACATTTTCAATTATATTTGCTAATTCCTCCTCTGTTTCCATTTGCTGTAAATCCATATCTTCATATCGTGGTGGTGATGGGGGAGAGGTTCTTGATCTGGCTGGGGAAGGCAATGATGAGTCAGAGGATCCATGCAAACTGGGTGGCAAGCCACCCATTCCTATATGCTGAATTGGATTGGTTACAGAATGTTGGCTAGTGTGCTGTCTGTTTTGTGTGTCCACTGAACTATAGGATGCATCATCATCAATATTTTGGGTGGCTTCAAGGCACTGTAATAGTGGGATAGGGTTCATTATTGGGCTGGTTTCACTTTGAATAAGTTTATCTATTTCATGGTTCATTTCATGTATTCCATTTCTTGGTCACTAAATACCATCTGGGTTATGAAGTTGTGCTTCTGAGTGGTCAATCTTATAGCTGGAGCCTCTCTCTTACATGGGCAAAAGTGGAAGATCTCTCTCCATTCCCTTGTGATGTCCTTCTCCCTCTTGTTTCTTTCTGGCATACTTTGTAGCCCATATAAGTGTCCATTTCTCTTCCCTTGTCCACAATCTTTTAATTTTTTCCTCTCTTTCTTCTCCTTCTCTGGCAATGTAGTCCTCGGCTGCTTCCCTCAGGGCACTTTGTTTAATATTACTAATTTCTTCTTCTGTAAGGTACTTATGCACTTGTGAGGCTAATGATTGTAGTTCCTTGACAGAGATATTTTTCTTCTCTTCAGGTAAGTTGGAGTTCCTGATTTGCTCCACTAGGATTATGTTCTTCTGCCTGCTCCACTTTTCAAACCTTGAGTATTCAGAGCAGTGTGAGTTCTTAAATATTTCTTAAGAGAAGAACTATCGAATGCACTGTAGGAACAAGGGTTACATTTAAAAGGCTTTTCTCCAGTATGAAGTCTAAAATGCTTTTGAATATTACTTTTGAATGCTGTAGTGTAAGAACAAATATCACATTTAAAAGGTTTTTCTCTTTTGGTTTATACTCTTTAATATATTTTTTATAGTTAGAAGTGGGGCTTCTACCCGAAGCCAAACACTTCAACTATGTCTGAACTTGTCCCAGCATTCGTTTAAGGAGGGTGACCGTTCCTTTTAATGCCCCCGTTTGGATTTCTATGGCCTGGGGCTGGCCTGGGATTGAGTTCAGGTAAGTTGATAAGTTGTTTTTCATCATACCTGTTGCCCCAACTATGATGGGGAGAATGGCAGCATCTTTCAATCTCCAGTTTCTCTTCATATCATATATGAGTGCCTGGTATTTTGTAATTTTCTCCCTTTCTGCTCTATTAAGGCCATAATCATTTGGGACACTGACCTCAATAAGTAAGGCACTCCTTTCCCTCTTGTCCCACACTACTATGTCCGGTTTTACTGCAGAATTATCTATAAAAGTGGCTGTTGGGATTATTGTGTCATAGTATATGGTATACTGGTTGTTTCCAGTAATTGGTGCAGGTGTGTGTTCCCATACATTTTTATTGCATTCTAATTCTAATGCTATCATAATCTTCCAGTGAATATATTTACAGATTTTATTGTGTCTGGCTGTATAGTATCCGTCTGCCAGGAGCACCCTGCAGCCTGATATTAGATGGCCAACACTTTCCACCTCAACATGACAGAATCTACACCTATCATTAGTACTTATTCCAGCCATTTTTTTTTTTAAATGCATTTGTGAGGAGTGCGAGATCTTGGGCACCCATAATTAGTCGCTCTCCGTCATATTGCAGAACTCCTCTCCTTAACCATTCCAGTGATCCTTCTTTGTTGATATACTCCTTCTAACTCTTGATAATATTTTCCAGCTCTTTGATGTTGCTCCCATTCTTCTGCATGCTTGGCCTGTTGTTCCTTAACAAATCTTTTGCGACTTTTCCTAGCTATTAAGGTGGCTGGTACTCTTTCCATCATATTGTTGCCTCCAAAGTGCTGAGCCAGTTTGGTTATGGAAGCATGTTGTGTTACCCTTGTGTTATGGTGTTCACGGACGAGCTACTAGAACTTTTGATACTGGATACTGATGATCGGTGCAGCTGGTTAACCTCAGTTAATCCCATTCCTCCCAGTTTTCTTGGTAGATACAATCTGGGAAGACATTGGTTCCGGTATGTTCTGGTTAGAGTAAGGATCTTTCTGGTCTTAACATCCAGTTTATTTAGTTCTGATTGTGGCCAGTCTATGATCCCTACACTATAATTGATAACAGGGATGGCGAGTTGGTTTATGGCTGTTATTTTATTCTTTGATGTAAGTTGGGTTTTGCAGATCTTTTTCAGTCTTCATACATACTCTCCACTGATTTTCTCTCGCATTTGCCGGTGCTCTATATTTCCACTTTCTTCTATCCCAAGATATTTGTAGGAACTATCCTCTTCCAGGTCTTTGATCTCAGTGTCTCCTCCTAAATCGATGTTATGGGTTTGTACTTTCCTACCCCCTCTAAGTGTACACTTAGCACACTTGTCCAATCCAAACTTCATTTTGATGTCACCGGAGAAAGCATGGACGATCCTTAATAGGCATTCCAGGTTTTGGTCAGAGTCTGCGTACAGCTTCAAATCATCCATAAACAGGAGATGGTTCAGTACACTGTCAGGATTTCTTCGCCTATTTTGACTGAGGTTGTAGCCCTTATTATTATTGCTAAGTAGTTTGCTAAGGGGGTCCAGGGTGAGGCAGAATAGCAAGGGTGATAAGCTGTCCCCCTGGAATATACCCCTCATAATCTTGACATGGGGAATGGATATTTTCCCATTTTCATGGGTCAGATTGATGTTTGTTTGCCATTTTGTCATCTGGTTTGTTAGAGTGCTAATAATGGTAGGGTGGATTTTGTACAGTTTAAGGCATTCCAAAATCCATGAGTGTGGGACACTATCAAATGCCTTCTGATAGTCTATCCATGCCATACTAAGGTTTCTGCCTCTCTTTTTACAATCTTCAAGGATAGTTTTGTTGATGAGCAGCTGATCCTTTGTACCTAAGCAGTTTCTTCTACATCCTTTCTGTTCTTTTTCCAGATAGTCTCCAGCATCCAGGTGTTCATACATACTGTCTGCAAGTAGGCCTGTAAAAAGTTTATAGGTGGTGGTGAGACAGCAGATTGGGCAGTATTTATTTGGGAGATTTATCTCACGAGTCTTAGGGATGAGGGTTGTGTCTCCACTTGTTAGCCATTCTGGTGTTTCTTCTACTCCCTGCAAAATCCTGTGAAAGGCGGCAGTATAATGGTGGTGTAATGCCGTGACCTGTTTCAGCCAGAAATTCGGGAGCTTGTCTAGGCCAGGTTTTTTAAAGTTGGAGAATTTTGCCAGTTTCCTTCTTATCTTGTCTGCAGTCATAAATAACTCCTCCATTTCTGGTTTACCCTCATTTGCCACCCTGATGGTCTCTATCCAAGCAGCATCCCAATTATGCTGTTCAGGGGTTTCAAAGAGGGGTTTCCAGTATGCCTCCAGCTGGTATGGTATGAACTCTTAAATGGTGTTGAAGAGTACTTCTCTGTGCTGCAGTGTATGAACAAATATCACATTTAAAAGGTTTTTCTCCAGTATGAACTCTTAAATGCTGTTGAAGAGTACTTCTCCATGCTGCAGTGTAAGAACAAATATCACATTTAAAAGGTTTTTCTCCAGTATGAACTCTTAAATGGTATTGAAGAGTACTTCTCCATGCTGCAGTATAAGAACAAATATCACATTTAAAAGGTTTTTCTCCAGTATGAACTCTTAAATGCTGTTGAAGAGTACTTCTCCGTGCTGCAGTGTAAGAACAAATATCACATTTAAAAGGTTTTTCTCCAGCATGAATTCTTAAATGCTGTTGAAGAGCACTTCTCCATGCTGCAGTGTAAAAACAAATATCACATTTAAAAGGTTTTTCTCTAGTATGAACTCTTAAATGCTGTTGAATATTACTTTTGAATGCTGCAGTGTAAGAACAAAGATCACATTTAAAAGGTTTTTCTCCAGTATGAACTCTTAAATGCTCTCGAAGATAACGTCTCTGTGCTGCAGTGTAAGAACAAATATTACATTTAAAAGGTTTTTCTCCAGTATGAACTCTTAAATGACATCTAAGATTTTTCTTGAACTCTGTCTGATAAGTGCAAGTATAACACTTAAATATAATCTTTCCTTTAAGTTGGTCTTTCTGGTTTCCATTATGTTCAAAATTAAGTAAAGATTTAGTTGTTTTAAGTTCTAATTTTGTTATTGGGTTCTGCTTTGGTTTGGAATGCTGCAAATGATTTATATAAAATTAGTTTAGTTGGAACATTTGGTTTTAAGCCAATTACTTGGCTAAAACCATAATATTTATGCTTCATATTTTTCCTGCTACAGAGAATGCAAACAAACTTATCATTAATCAAAATACAAAATTTTTTAATTCTGCAGTTTACTGTGTTGTTTCTACACCATTCTTTTTTACTGTTAGTTTTTACTCAATGGTTTCATTAAAATATTCTTGAATAATTCATGGATAATTAGTTCTACATCAGCTAATTTGTAAGAACTTCACCATAAACTGATCTTGTACTGTAAAAGATTTGCAGACAACCTACACTTTGTCTTGTCTGTGTGAACAAATGAGTTAAGGGCTGGTTTGATAAACATTTGTATCTGTGTATAGCTCAAGTCTGCCCTTTCCTACCACAACTGGGAGGTACTAATGCCCCTGAGCTTCTGCAGCTTACATTTGCCTTTCCAGTAGACTTGCAACTTACTCAGATTTTTCTTACGCAGTTTCAACTATACACGGGTTATAATTTTACAATTTCAGTGCTTTAAGGCAATGTACACACATCTCACCTTCTGCATTCGCAACACCATGGAGGACGGCAATAACAAGAGAGTTATGGCATGCTGGAAGGAATTCAACATTGCGAATTGCATCACTTCTGTGTTATAGGTATAACAGAGTTACAATATATAGTGACTTATGGGTAATTTAGGGGATTTTTTTTGGTTTCTGACTTTATGTGGTTTTTGGCCTTACGCAGGGTCCCAGGAATGTAACCCCCGCATAAGTTGCAAGTCTACTGTACTTATTATTATGCAAAATATATTAACCTTCTTCCATACAAATTTTAAAAATTCTCTATAGTGATTAAAATCATTTTGGGACTGAAATTCCTAATATTGTCTAAATGCTGTGGAAATAAAACTTAGTTTATTAATATCTGGTTCAGAGACAATGTACAAAATAGTCAGTGAACTATTTAGTTTAGTAAACTTGAAATGGGAGAGAGTTTTCTTACCAAAAAGAAAAATCAAACTTCATTTATTCTTTAAACCTGAGTTCAAACTAATTTCAATCAACTAAAACCATATGAATGATGATTTGGTTTTTTTTTTTAACCTCAATAGTAACACTGAAGGTCCTATAATGAAAGGAATATATAGTTTTTTAGGCCCTGTCCATTCTAATTTCAAGCATAGTGAGATAGGAGAGGGGAGGAGGCTACTCTGATTGGCAAATAGTTATATGCATACATCAATTCTGATTAAAATGGCTTAATCAAATATTTTCATCAAAAACTAGTTCTCAAATAGACATTGCATGTCCGATGTTTTACTCTTTTTAAAAATGTCTTCCAAAATAACCCATTCATTTCACTGTTCTGGAGCTTGCTTCTCCGTTAAAACTTTGGAGTAGTCTTCATTCATTTTCACTTCCATCATATTATTAGATCATGAGGTAAACTGCAGCTTGAGCAAGATTTTCATTTAATATCCAGTTATAGTTTCATATTTTAGAAAAGCACTGCACAGCTCCTGCTTTTCAGTGCCATACCCAGATGTCCAATACATCCCTATTGCATTCATCTTTGCTTCATCATGTAATCAAACTCATTATTGAGACTCATTGCAACATCAAAATTGTTATAATCAACTATCTAAAACAGAAAATAGTAAAATCACACTATTCTCAAATTCATTTTCATTTTAAATAATTTCTTGACAAAGTATTTAAACTCATAAATTTTTCAATTCCAAATATCAAGTGTGTTTTGTCATTAATTAGGCCTATATTATATTCAAAGAAGAATTTTCACCTTTCCGACTTCTACTCTACTCTACTATTTGACTATTGTTAGTACCAGTGGTGGATCTACTATGAAACTAATGAAGCTTCAGGGCCCCTAATCCAGGAGAGGCCCTGAAGCAACTTTTTTTTTAATGAGTGAATTTTTCAACAAAATTGATGGAGTTTTTTTAAGTGTTTGTTATTAAAATAAGGCTATTTTAGTGATAGAATCATAAGCCAATGGGTTGAAGTACTTAATATTGACCTTAGAATATGCTCTAATACCCATTTCATATGGCCTCAAAATGCCCTTGTAATTGGTCAAATTTCAAAATTTTCTCAGGGGCTTGCAGCACCCGAACCCCCAGCTGTATGGGCTCGCTGAGCTCGCCAGAATCTATTCAAGGGCAAGGGCAGCAGGCCCTTTGAACCTTGTTGGATGTTGCCCTATTGTTGCTGGTTGCGAAGGGGCCCCCATAACAGTTCAAGCTTCAGGGTCCCAAAAATGTAGGTCCACCACTGGTTAGTACTGTCACAAGACTTCTTTCAAATGAACTGAGAAAACTTTTTCATCTTACCTGTTTATTTAAAGGTTTACCATCAGTCCTCAGTTTATGGTCATTAATGTTCAGTTTTCTAAGCTTAACCAGCGGGTATTTGGAACGCTGAATTCTTCTGAACAGAATTTGCTTACTCAATAACACATTACAGTCTTGTTTATAATTCTCAACTTTTGAAATTTCCTCTGAATTTGAATCATAAAGTTCAAGGCTTTCTTTCTGACATGAATCTTCAGTAGATCTCTGAAATAAATTTTTTTAAATATATTCCATGTAAATATTTGATAGAGATAAAAAATAATTGTGAATTTTTATATTTTTATAAAGCTACAGAAGTAAAAAAGTTTTATCACAAGAAATCTTCAAAACTATTTCATTACAAGTAGGGTATCCAGATTTGTTCTTGGAAAAACTGGGACAGGGATGGATCTATAAATTTGAAAAGGGCAGAGGTAGAGTGCAGATATAATTATGCCTGAAATATATGCCAAGTGAAATGAGGCTCACAATTATGGGGTTTGTTGGAGTGTTATAAGCTCCCCCAATGGGGTCTAGATTGGAGCCCTGGGGAGCCCAAGCATTTTGGGCTGTTTTTGGCATGAGAAATGCCTTTTTCCAGACCACTAATTTAACATATGCCTAAATATTTCTAGACAAAATTATGTGTCAATAAGATATAACTTTTTAACAGAATAAATGAATACTAAATATAATAATACACACCTTATAGTTTCATATTCACATTGTATATAGTTAATAACTCGTAAAATATGTAAAAGCAAAACAAAATATTTTATCAAATCCCCACTCTTTCTTACGAAGAGATAAACACCAACCCCCCTTGGTAATGTCGGAATACCAACTAACTCCATAACACATGTGAGCCATGACTCGTATTTAACTCACTCTCTCAAACTTTCTGAAATCCAACAACAAATGAGGCATTTTTTTTTTTGTCCTGAAAACTTTTTCTAGACCACAACAGCTCTCTGAAAACTGGGACATATGGACACCCTAATTACAAGACTTTCAGATTCAGGTTTTATATGAGAATGAGTGATTAGTTAACTAATTGCAGCAACAATGTCAATGACACCAAATATACTCTTACTTAGAGAATACGGGAGAAAAATTAAATTCCATAAAACTGAGACAAATGGTAAAATGAACAAGAATATAATGAATGAAGCAAAAGTGAAAATGGGTAAATATTGAGGCTTAAAAGGATTACACACGAGAGACTGACAGTCTTCTGAGCATCTCAACAAACTTAAAAACATGCTACTGGGATAATACAATCCTGCCCAAAGTACTATCCTCATCTCGGTACTCTGCGAGATGATGCCATTATAAGTTTCCAAGACAGACACTCAATCTACAAATGGAGCACAGTCAAGAGGACTATACAATCTTTACAGTAGAGCTAAGGGCCTCTCTAACAAATACCATTGGGTAAGGCAGGTATGGTCAATTCAAGAGTATGCAAGTGGAGTTTCCTTCCATCAGGACATACAAGGGTAACCCCAGGGCAGTTGTAGCCACATCTTTCACAAACTGTAGTTAATTGGGATTAACAATGACATTTCCACTTTACTGCCAGACAATGAGAAATACAGCTCTAATACTTTGAAGGAAATCCTCAAAAAGGAATAGGATATTGACAGATGTACAGGGAGCAAATGAACTTTGGGAACTGGTTTGCATGTTTATTTCCAGTAATGGTATACTGGGTAGGTACCTAACAAAACAACCCACCATCCATGACAACCATTTCAAAAGTACTAGCTATTTTAAAATATCTAAAAATATGAGGTGAAGATAATTAGACTCCAAAATTAATATTTTATATTTTAACTAATGTTTGTATAAAGTTAAAAAATACTTATGACTAATTATAACCAGTTAGTACTTAGCTTTTTGCTTTGTTGCTCAGAAGTTCAGGTAACACTTTATAATCATTCCTTCACAAACACCTTCATTTGAATAAACCAATCTATGACCAATCTTAATTCAATGACAATATTTTTATTACTAAGTGAATATGACTTCTCTATTCAATGGGTCTATTGCCCTTCAATTAATGTTAATACAACCGTAACTGTCTATTACTCTTTTTTTTTTTTTTTTGCATGTAATCCCTACACAGTCCAAATCATAATTTTAACTCTATATGTGATCCAGAGGTGTACCAATACTTTTTGCCACTCGGGGCAAAAATGCCAATGCCCCCCCCCCCCCCCCCCCACACAACAATTTTAAATTTTAAAAACAATTCCTTTACAAAAATACACTTCTAAACAAAACTTTTATTGGAAGAAAAACTTAAATAAAGCAACTTCAATTTTAACAATACTACATAATGTACCATACATAATACACTACATAATTTTAACAATAACTACATAATGTATAATGCCGTGTTAAATTAATTTTCGGACTTTCATAACAGAAAATTCATGAATGATTTTTTTTATGTCCATTGTCTCTGCAACTTCGCGTTCAATTGAAATAATCGCCAAATTGCTCAGTCTAGATTGACTTATAGTTGACCTGAGGTAAGTTTTTATAAGTTTCAGTTTCAAGAAACTTTGTTCGCAACTTGCCACGGACATGCATGTAGTTAGACAGATCCGGAGGGCAATTGTTATATGAGGCAAAGATTCCACTAGATCCCATTTAATGATCCACTGAAGTAGTTTTAACATATCCCAGTTCTTTGGATCATCGTCGATGCTTATGCTTTTGAAACTGAGCAAATGTCTGCGCAAATGCTTTATTTCTTCCAGTAGACTTCCTGGATTAATGTCATTGTAGATGGAAGAAAAATTATTGACCTTGGTATTAATTTCTTCATCTTTGGACTGATTCAAAAGGTACGAAGGAGACAGAAATTCAAAGCGATCATTCATGTTTTTAAGACAAACTGTGCGTTTTTCAATTTCTGCTAATAAATGATCCATGATTTCAAAAAATTCTTTGCGTACATCCTCTTGCACGGTCAATCCAGCATCACGAGCTTGCTCTCCAGGCATTCTTCTCCATCTCCTGACTCTGCAGTCTATACTGATATCCATTTCATTACAGAACTCTTCAGCGGCATCTGCAGCATTTGATACTACTGCCTCTCATTCATTAGTTAAAAACACGGATAAAGAGTTCATTTTTAATGCACACTGGTCCAAAGCAAGTCCCTTTCTTTGAAAATATAGCTGAGCATCATTGATTTCTTTCAGCACTGGATCCCAGAAAAATAAGTACACAATGAATATGTTATGTATGACATGATGGAGGTCAACAGAGCTTCAGCATTGCCCTTTGTGTCCAAATTTTCAGAGACCCCTTCACTCAGTTCTTCCAAGGCACTAACAACGTGAATCAAGTTCTTCTTAAGACTAGAAACAGCATCATACTTAGCACTCCACCACGTATCAGAGACTCACTTGACAGTGATTTTGGAATGTTTTGCTAAGACATCCCAACGATGAGTAGAGGAAGAAAAGTAGACAAAAATTCATTCAATTGTTCCAAAGAAAGTTACAGCATTAGGACTCAGTCCCGCAGCATGAATTCCAGCCAAGTTCAGCGAGTGGTTATTGCAAGGAATGAAAACAGCGTGTTTGCTAACATCAAGAATTCTGCATTGAACTCCAAGATGAATACCTGCCATTGTAACAGCATTGTCATACCCTTGACCATAACAATTCTGGATATCCAGCCCATCCTCATGGAGCTTAGTGACAATGAGATCAGTAACTGCCTCAGCAGTCTTCCCCTCTAATTTAATAAAATCAACGAAGGATTCCTTCACCTCTACATTACCATCTTTAATCGACACATAGCGAATTACCTGAGACATCTGATCAATATGCGATATATCTGGTGTACTATCGAAAATTATTGCAAAGTACTTTGCACTAGACACATTATCAATTATACATTTTCAAACATTACAGCCGATTAGTGTGATGAACTCATTTTGAATGTTAGGTGACAAATACGTAGTGGATATCTTGTCAGTCATTCGTATTTTTGTAAGATGTTCCCTAATTACTGGGTCATATTTGCCCATTAGTCTTATTAACTCCAAAAAGTTTCCAGAATTGCCAGCTAGCCCAGCTTCTTCATTTAAGTTCTCTCGGTGCCCTCGGAATGCAAGATCTTGTTTTGCCAAGAACATGATGCAGTCATAAATTCGTCTCAGTATTTCTTTCCACTTAGCAGTAGCATGTTTTATTTGCAACTGATGTGCATTATCTATTGTAGCATTCAACTGAAGGCACATAGACAACTCTTTCCATTATTCAAAGCATCAGGTATGATATGGACTATTTTCATGTTCAGGTACTCTTGGATTCAGTTTCCTCCAGGCAAAAAATCCTTCTTCTTTTCCAAATGCACTGGAGATGTTGAAGAGACAACAGCAAAAGCAATGCAAGCTACATTTTGAAGGTGAGAAGATTAGCCATGACCTTTCAATTTTTTCGCCATTTTCCAGTTTTGAAATACCAAACTTTTGACATTGACCTATTGTTTGAATCAGCTGGAAAGGGTCCATTCATGTTTTTCAAATGTGATGGTCCACGTTTAATGAGTTTGATTCTCAAATTGTCCGTCATTGGAACGGGCCAGTTGCCAGAATCGTTAAACAGACTCTGTGGGTGATGGGTGGGTGGGTGACTGTGATGTAGATGAGAGTTGATCCTGATTATTTGGGGGTTCACTTGAAGTTGCTGCTTGAACATCTATCTCTAAAGACACATCACATTGCGGTTGATCTCCTTGCTTCCCAGAAGGCACTGAAGGTGTGTCTGAGATTCCCATTAACTGATGAAATCGCTTAGCAGCACGCTTGCCTTCCTCCTCTTTTTTTTCACGAAGATTCTTGTATGCAGCACCACTCAGTCTCTGTCATTTGCTCATGTTTGCTAATTCAGTAGGGTATCTGCAAAATAAAACAACCATTAATTATTAACATCATCAAAGCTCAAAGAATGCAAAGCCTAACCTAAATAATATAGGGAAAGTCTGAAAAATAGGGCTGGCAACCTTTCCGATGTGAAAATTTAACGCAACTATTTGTGGAAATAGTGGCATTGAGGTGGCATATATAGCATTTAATGATGATTTTTCATCAAAACCATGGATATTTTGTACACAAATAACGTGTGACAATGATGAGATATAATTTTTTGGAGGGTTGCATTTTAAAACATAAAAACCCAAAATTTTGCATACTGCGCCCGCCTGACAGTAATTTGCCGCCCCTCGGGAAGTGCCACTCGGGGCGGTCGCCCCTCTCACCCCTCCCTTGATACGCCACTGATATGATCCATTTGCTGTCCAAATCATAACTCAATTAAATTGTAACTCTCCCTATGTAATCCAATCACTAGCCAAAGAATAACTCCACTTTAAAAAAACAAACTCTCCAAATCTTTTCATCTCTTTTGTCTTCTTTTTGTTTATATGGTCTCACGTGGCAAACTTCTAGAACAGGGGTCCCCAACCTTTCTGTGCCAAAGAGCACATTCAAGACTACCCGGTAGTGCAGCGGGCACCATTTACTTTTTCAAGGCAAATTTATAGTTGGATTTAATAATGAACATAATACATAAAAAAAAACATTTAATTCCTATGTAAAATAATGAACATAATACACAAAAAAAAACATTTATTCCTACATAAAATAATGAACATAATACACAAAAAAAACATTTAATTCCTATGTAAAATAATGAACATAATACACAAAAAAAAAAGGATGGGCTAACTAGGAATCTTAGAAAAATGATCAAAATGATAACTTAATTTATTTATAAAGAAATAATTATTTTCAAATAAATGAGCATCTGTTTCTGTAATTAACTACTAAAATTTAATAAAATGTTAAGTATGTTACATATTTTAAATATTTAGTAACTAAATATTTAAAATATGTAACATACTTAACATTTTATTAAAAATTCAAATAAAAACTTATCAATCGTAGTCATTCAGTGGCGGGCACACGCAAAAGGGTCGGCAGGCACCATGGTGCTCGTGGGCACAGGGTTGGGGACCCCTGTTCTAGAAGGAAACAAAATAGTCAGCAACCATAGCCTAGTTACCAGTATCAGCTGCTAGTGATTGCATACCACATTGTACTAGGAACCATTATGTAACTTTATTGATTTTAGTTCTATTAATTATTCAGGAACATAACAGGTCTCTCTACACCAAAAGAACACACATTAAAGTTTTATTCTGAGACTGTCACAAATGAATAGCAAAGCAAAAGAATTTAAGAAAGTTTAAGTTTACAGAGTTAGACAGTTTTTTTCAAGTGGTTCAAACAGCAGCACATTGAGGGTAAACCACTTTCTGGGCTGCTTATTATGAAGAAAGCCAAACAGTTTTATGACCCTATGGAAATTGATGAACCATATGAATTCCCTGTTGTGTGGCTTAATCAGTTTAAGAATAGACATGGTATTCACAAGCTTGCCATTGCAGGAGAAGGGTTCTGCTGACTATGAAAGTGTTACCAAGTATGATGACATTTTTGGAAAACTAATTCAGGAATGTAACCTTAATGCAGAACAAATATTCAATGTGGATGAGACTGCATTATTTTGGCAGTGTCTGTGGTGTTTTTGTGTTATAGTATATTTATTAAAGTAAATATTTTCATAGATTCAACAGCAATTCTTTTTATTATGTACATTAAAATTACAATTTTTCCATTCCCCTGAAAAATCTATTAATCCAAAAAGTGCTTGGTCCAGAACCCTTTTGGTATAATGGGATTTTGTTCTACTTCCAACTTAAAATTAACCAATTATTGTAAATTTATATGGTTATCAGAGGTATCATTTCATGTAACATTCCTAACTGAATCAACCTTGTAAGAAAACCATTCTAACCTCGGTGGTGTAGTGGTTAGCATTGCTGACTACAAATCCATCAGCCCCAGGTTCAAGTCCCAGTGATGGCAGCTGGCACATAGCAAAACCCAGCTGTTCATCCTTCCACACAAAGGAAGTGGTTGGTGGATAACTGGGTACCCTGGGTCACCTAGTAGTTAAGAGACAGGGCTGCTGGTGGGGCATGGTTTGGATTCCATGTTAAACTGTAGGTCTAAGGTGGAGTGAAAAGCTTGACCTTCGTCAGAATGAACAATTTGGGTGGAAGCTAACCAAAGGTTAACCCATTTAATTTTCACAGTGGGACCCTAATACAAGCAAATAGGAAAGTTCTCCTAAGGAATTATTTCAAAATTAAATTTATAAATGACTGAAAAGGTAACATACAAATTCACTTTGTCATCATATTTTGTATTTTCCTATGATGAGTTCAAGCATGAAAATGATGACATTTAGTAATCAGGATTATTTATGTCGAAATTATCGTACATTAGGCTGCATTCCTTATGTTTCGACTTAATAGGTATGTATTTTCATTCAATTCTTTAGAAATGAAGGCTTTAGAAAATGAAGGATTGTCATATACAGAAATTGGAGAATGAGTAGGCTGCCATAATAATAGAAGTTAATAGAAGTCTTGAAAAAGTGTTGGTAACAGAAATCACTGCAGAGTACTGCAGAAAACTTGTTCACTCAGTGCCTGCACATGTAAATGCAATAATAAAGGCTAAGGGTGAAATGCCTAAATATTAAAATAAAAAATTATTCACCATGCGAGTTTTTTTCCCTTCTCAATAAATAACATAATACTGTATATGTTTTTATGGTCATTCCACATCAAGTGGACCAATCTTGGAAAAGTACCCCACCTCACCATGTCAGATTTTGTTCTAACTTTGCTCACAGATTCCTTTAAGCCTTAAAGGAAGTTCTGCAAAGTGTTAGTTCCATATCTCTTGTGGTTCTGTCACTAGTGCTCCAAGAGCATGGGCTACTTTGTCCATCACATTGAGCGCTGAATTATTTGTGCCATTTTTAGCTAGTCAGCATTCCACAGTAACAAATCCTTCTGCTCTGAAAATTTGTTCCTAGGGTCAAAATTTACTGTAGATTTCAAAACTCACATTACTAGAGCTCTAGGAAGTATAGATTTTCCATAAAATATCCCCAAATTAGGCTTCAAATTACATTTTGATTCCTGGGAAGCCACTTTTAGAAAATTATAGCTCTGGATCTACTTGACTCTATGAGCTTTTGTTAGAAACCAAGAAAGTACTGCCCATATGCTACAAAATGTTTTAATCCGGATCTTCCTACCTGTTCTAGTTGCTGAGATATAAGGCATCAAAAATGGCCAAAATTAATTTGTGTGACAAAAACGTCCCATCTTTAAAGCTCAAAATGATCATGTGGGACAGCTCACACCATACTCTAACAAAAACCAATGAAAAGAGCATGTCCTGAAATACTAGGACCTAGTTTTTTATTTTGGTGTCTTGCTTTTTTTGTAGGTCTAGTAGAGCTTTGAAATTTTGTTCCGTGTGATGTTTCTAGCGTTATAATTGTTATTTCATTGGCACAATGTTTTATTTTTCTTTTGTTCTTATTACCAATTATATAGTGCAGGACTAGGTGCTATGTGCTAGGCTATACATAATAATTTTATTATGTTCAACAACATGTAATACATGACTATTATTGTTTTCAGATCAAAATTGAAAATGGCTGAATCATCAGATACTAGTAGTGTTCATGTGGGAGAACCCATGGAAACAAAGAAAACTGGAAGCTTGTACTATTGTAAATGAAGAGGGAACAGAGTGTCACCTGAAAACATATTCCAGAAAATGTGGTTTGAAACTGTTCACAGAGCTGACAGTTCAGGAAAGACAACTACTTTTTCTTCGAACAGGAATAGTAGTAGTCCAATTTAAGGAAGATGCATGCATATGCTTGCACCATAAACAGCTTCTTTTGACCAGATATGAGAGTCTGCAGAAGCACTGTTGCAACCCATTTGAATATCATAAATCAACATTACCCAAAAAATCACTTCAGGCAATTGACATTGCAACAGCTCAACTGTTGAAGGAAGAGACTGGCAAAGACATCAAGCCTGGACAGAAACTTTGTCCTGATTGCAGGAAACAGAGGGTTGAAATACAAAGAACCAGTTCAACATCATCAAGTGAATCATTTGATCCACCAGAAGCACAAAAGCAGAAACTAGACACCAGCTGTTCAGCACTTGACATTTCCCCTGTAAAGCCACAAAAAGTGAGCAAGAGAGATTTACTAGGATATGTCAAAAGAAAGACAAGACAAGCACAAGAAGCTATTGGTCAGAAAATGGCAGCTCTTACAGGGATTGATGTGGGTGAAATGGAAGCTAGTACAAGTCAGCAGAGGTGCAGAAATTGTGAAGATTATGAAATACTTTTGGAAGAATTGAAAAGCCAAATGGAATTATCAGACAAAGAAAAGAAACTGCAGATTCTAACTCTGGAGCCTAACAACTGGTCTATACAACAAACAGAAGATTTGGAGTTGCTCTTTGAATGGTTAAAACAGCCAGGAAGTGTAAAGCAGAGTCAGGTATTCTTGCAATACCAGGAAAAAAGAAAGGAAAAACACTGCCTGAGGAAGTACTAGTAAAAGTTCAAATGTTTTATGATGATGATGATGATGAATTCAGCCGGATGTGTCCAGGGAAGAAAGATTGGGTGTCTGTCAGGATTGATGAAAAAAAACTTCAAAAACAAAAAAGACTGCTGCTCAGCAATATGAAAGAAATGTACATTGCTTACAAAGATCGAAGTGGCCCTGAAATTGGCTTCTCTAAGTTCTATGAACTTTGACCAAAGTGGTGTGTGACAGTTGGTGTAGCAGGGGTACACAGTGTTTACGTATGTACAATTCACCAAAATATGAAACTGATGTTGGCTGGAGCTGATTTCATGAGGATTACAAAACGCTGATGCAAAAATGTGTTTGCAATTTGGAGTCAAAAGACTGTATGCTACAATGGTGTGAACTGTGCCCTGGAGCACCAGCACTAGAAGATCACCTTTCAGCTATTTTTACAGAACAAGCAGAAATGGATCTACAAGAAATGATTGAATATAAACAATGGGTTCACACTGACAGGGACACTTTGATTATGAAACAGTTGTCAATAGAGGATTTTATCACAGAACTGACTTCAAAAATTATCTTCCTTTGTGGTCATCATTACGTTTCAAATCACCAAAGTGCTCACCTGAAGTCCCTAAAGGAGGAAATAAAACCTGAAGAAACAATAATCTTAATGGATTTTGCACAGAACTATTCTTTTCTGGTACAAGATGCAGCGCAAGGTTTTCACTGGGACAACAGCCAAGCAACACTGCATCCTTTCGTAATGTATCACAAAGTTTCAGATGAAATTAGAAGTGAATGTTTTTGTGTCATCAGTGACTGTCTGAAGCATGATACTGTTGCAGTACATGTCTTTCTGAAGAAGTTGATTGGATTTCTGAAAGAAAATTTTGAAGTAATCAAGCACATTCATTACTTCAGTGATGGTGCTGCAGGCCAGTACAAAAACTACAAAAATTTCATGAACCTTTGTTGGTACAGCAAAGATTTTTGGGATAACAGCAGAATGGAACTTTTTTGCTACCAGCCACGGAAAATCAGCATGTGATGGTGTAGGGGGCACTGTGAAAAGATTGGCAGCTCGTGCCAGCTTGCAAAGACCAGTAACTAGTCAGATTCTCACACCTACTGATCTCTCTGAATTTTGCCAAAAAGATGTGCATGGAATTACATTCTTTTTTGTTTCAACTGATGAAATAGAAGCAGAAAGCGAAGCACAGGAAATAAGATTTAATCATGGGCATACAGTAGCTGGAACTCGAGAAAATCATCATTTTGTTCCAGTAAATGATAAACAGATTCAAGTTAGCTGAGTTTCAAGATCTACTGTACATGTTATTTTGTGGCCAATGTTGGAATATAGTGACATTGATCAACGACAGTTGAAACTGCAACCAGGCCAATATGTGGCATGCATTTATGATGATTTGTGGTGGCTTGGAAACATTTGTGAAGTCTGTGAGGAAGAAAAAGATGCATTAATTACATTTATGCACCCTCATGGGCCAGCATGACAGTTTCAGTGGCCATCTAGAAAAGACACTTGTTGGATTCCAGAGCAGCATATCTTGACAACTATTCCTGCTCCTACACCGAGTGCCATGGCAAGAGGGTACATGCTGCCAGGGAATACCTTGTCTACTATAGAAAATTTGTTTGAAAGCTTTGAAAAGGAGTTGCACAGTTCTGGAACCAGTTAGAAAGTCAAGGAAAGATGAGTTGGTGGGTGGGTGGGACCTGTGGCTGGACCTGCACGGCTATCAGGCATGGCCCCTTGGCGATGGGGTTGCCAATTTCTCAAAAAACTGAAACAGACTCCTTTGTATTAATAAATTATCTTTATCTTTAATAGTTATCAATTAGAGAAATTGGCAGTGGCTTAGCCACCATGGACCAATGCAGGAGTGCAAATAAATTAACAAATATAATGCTAGAAACATCACACGGAACAAAATTTCAAAGCTCTACTAGACCTACAAAAAAGCAACACCAAAATAAAAAACTAGGCCCTAGTATTTCAGGACATGCTTTTCATTGGTTTTTGTTAGAGTATGGTGCGAGCTGTCCCACATGATCATTTTGAGCTTTAAAGATGGGACGTTTTTGTCACATAAATTAATTTTGGCCATTTTTGATGCCTTATACCTCAGCAACTAGAACAGGTGGGAAGATCTGGATTGAAACATTTTGTAGCATATGGGCAGTACTTTCTTGGTTTCTAACAAAAGCTCACACAGTCAAGTAGATCCAGAGCTATAATTTTCTAAAAGTGGCTTCCCAGGAATCAAAATGTAATTTGAAGCCTACTTTGGGGATATTTTATGGAAAATCTATACTTCCTAGAGCTCTAGTAATGTGAGTTTGGAATCTACAGTAAATTTTGACCCTAGGAGCAAATTTTCAGAGCAGAAGGATTTGTTACTGTGGAATGCTGACTACCTACAAATGGCACAAATAATTCAGCGCTCAATGTGATGGACAAAGTAGCCCATGCTCTTGGAGCCCAGGTGACAGAACCACAGGAGATATGGAACTAAAACATTGCAGAACTTCCTTTAAGGCTTAAAGGAATCTGTGAGCAAAGTTAGAACAAAATCTGACATGGTGAGGTGGGGACCACAGGTCCACTTGACATGGAATGACCCTTTACTGAAATTGGTAATCGTGTGATTTCATTCGCAGCCATGTAATATCAATATACCCTGCTTTTCAAATTCAAAGCATCTTCAAAATATAAGACTTTAGTAAGTTGTTAAAAATTAACAAAAATATTCAAACCATATAATTTCTGTTTCTTTATGTGGTTGTGACATCTTATTAGTGTAGCATGTACTGTAAATCTGAAACCTCATTTATAAAGCTTTTATACAACTTTTGAGGTATTTCTGAGTATACCTAGACTGCGCATTATCAACCTTTTTCATGCTAGCCTATTGTGAAAAAGGGATACTGCAAAATAATGATTAAATAGACTTCATACACAACTCTCTCCCATCATTTTCACACAAAGCTAGACAATAATATATAGTGCCCCTCACTACTGTGGTGGAGAATAACTACAAGAACTAGACAGATAAGTATCATAATGGCTTACTTTAGCAAAGGTGTACTCAAGCAAAACAACACATGTTTACCTTAACATCGAGTTCATTATCAGTGAAATCTGTTTCTTCTCTACCAGAAAGATCTATCATCCATTCATCTTTAATCCAATCACACTGAATATGGTTTCTTTTTCATCACATTCAATACGGTATATATTTCCTATATCAATTTCTTCCTACATTTAAGAAAACTCCCTTATAATTGAGTGAAGCTTCAAAAATGAAAAATGAGTTCATCAGTTTAATGTTTTGATAAATGTATTAAAAAATAAAATACCAACCTTACTGAACAATCTCTATTCATCAAGAGAATCAAATGAACTTGAAAATGGTCATATTTTCTTTTTCTTGTGGCACCAGTGGCAAACCCACTTAAACTATATAAGAAAAACAATTTTTCTTAATTATTTCTTACCTCCCATTCATCACAGATATTTCCATGGCCAATTGTATCTGCTATGCAATAATTTGCTTCATAGGAATCAACTTCTTCTTTAATATCAACTTCTTCTTTAATGTTCCAAAAAGTTTCTTTCAGCTTACACTCGCTTTCATCTTTTTGCATTTTGAAACTCGACATCAAATGAGTAATGGAAAAAATTTCTTTTATGAGTGTCTCTTTTTAGTTAAGTTCATTATACTGATGGACATGAAATATTCTGAAAATAATAGCACACTCCCTATATAGAGTGAATGTCATTGTAATCTTTGGGGCCTTGGCCTATACTGTTAAAATCATGATGAATTTTACTGAGAACAAAATTTTCAAATTAGAAAGCTCTTATTTTGCTTTTATAGTTTCTTTCAAAAGTAGTACTGTATAATTGAACTAATTTAAGAAAGGTTTTAATGCATGAAGACAAAGTTCTGTGCAAAGCTAACAGCATCAAATCTATTATAAAAAAAGAAAAAAATGGGATTTACAACATTAAGACAGACAGAGAGTATTTCATGTTATAACCAATAAACCTATAGTTTATCCTTTAAAGCCAACCTGGGTGCTGTCAGTGATGAGCATGGTGAAAGATTTCATCAGGATATATCAACCATGGAAAAGCAGCACAAAAGAAGATATAGCCCCAGTATGTTGTTGATTACTGTTGGACTCTTATAAGAGAAGCGCCTAGTACTAGTTATAAGCAAAAAATCACCTGCAAAAGCATTTTAGGTAAGGTACTCTTCTTTTTTGTACGATTAAATATACCAAAAAAGTAAGAAAATCTGTCAATTTTCATTTGTATTTCCTTCAAAATTGGTTGGTGATAGAAAAACTGTTTTCAAATTTGCAATCAGTGTAAGAAAGTACAATAGAATCACAAATTCATTCAAAGGAGGAAAAACAGTTCTATTTTGTTGTTCAGTGTTATTAAATTACCTTCTTCACCTCTTCACAAAGTCCAAATAATTGTTATTTTCAACATCATGATGATATTTGCTGGATAAGAAAGAAGGGTATAATTTATGACATGTCAAGTCCAAATATCTAGCCTGTCATTAAAATTGTTTACTCTTTCCAGCCAAAGGAAATCAAACTAGTGGAGCCCTGAGATAAACTTACAATAATGCCTGGACTTCTCAGTTTGCATACATATTGCATAAATACGCGATACAGCTGTCTGTAAATACAAAACAGCATTGTTGAGTCAGTGTTCATCTAAATGTTCATGTTAAATAATGTCTTTTTGGAAGTTTTGTTGGACTGTACTTGTACTTGGAAAAAATAATGTTCTTTATTGGATATGAATAGATGTTTTCACTTCCCAACTACTGTAAGGTGTATATTTATTTCTTTTTTTATGCAGGAAGGAGGGGCCAAGGACAAGTGCCAGCAAAAAGACCCCCCCACCTCCCCCAAAGAAGAAAACCAAAAATCAAGGCCCAAGGCTTTGGAGATGCCTGGACACTGCATTTGAAAGATTGGAGGGTCATATAGACAGAAGGAAAGATGGATTGAGAAAGATTGTTCCAGAGTTCACCAGTTGAGTAGATGAAAGATTCAAAATACCAATTAACCCCTTGCATTAGACAGCTGGACAGAAAAGGGATGAGAATGTGTTGAAAGTCTGGTACTGCATGCTCTCCTTAAAGAAGGAGGCATGCAGTTAGACAGTTCAGAAGAGCAGTGTCCATTATAATAGCAATAGCAAAGAGAGAGTGAAGCAACACTGCAGTGAAGAGAGAGGGATTGAAGACAGTAAGAGGTGGGGAATTGATGAGATGAAAAGCCTTTGATTCCACCCAGTCAAGTAGGGCTGTGTGGGTTGAGCCAACCCACACTCAAGAAGCATACTCCATACAGGGGCAACAACTGAGTGGGGTTAAAGAAACTGCAGAGACAGTACAGCACACCAAACCTCTTAGAAGCTGTTTTGGAAAGACAGTACTGTATATGTGATCTTTCCAGGAAAGGTCATGGGAAAAGGAAAACAAAAAATGTAAAGAGACGAGGAAGGATTGAGTTGTCTACTGTTGAAGGTAAGGGAATAGTTGTATGGAAGATTGTGACAAATAGGCAGATGGAGGAATTGAGTTTTTGAGGCATTGAAAGCCACAAGGTTTTCTCTGCCCTAATCACTCCTTGCTTGAAGCACATAGTACATCAACCCAAATTGATTCTACCCTATTGTCTGATTTAATACTACGTATCATTCTGAACTGAAGTTAAATCATTCTCAATGTCTAAGACCAAATGACCCCCCTGCCTATCCATTCTCTGATAAATATATATTGTATAACTATTTAACTTGTACTCTGCTCTAGTGTCATTGAATGCTGCCTCACTAGTCGAAGTCTCACTAATGTAGACTATATCCAGATTTTTATTAATCATATACAGTAACTAAATAATTCATTTTTCTTATTCCTAAGACTACATGCATTTCTATAAAAACTTTTCAAACTCATTTTTAACTGATTCCCTACCTTTGGCTAGATAGTTGATATGCCTATTCATGGCATAATCCATATTTAAGACTCTAGCAGTACCATACTTACTTTACCTATACCCTGATACTTTATGCCCTCTGTTGATCGAAAGTTATCTTTCAAAACCCCCAAAGGATTCACATTTTCCTCCAGAAGCCTCCCATACAAAGCAGTTCCCCTTCCACTAAGATGTAATCTATCCTTACTGTAAAGTTCCCTCCTCTTATAAAAATTACCCTAAAAATTATCCCACAAATCTACGAACTGAACCCCTTCAATACATATCCTAA
>JAJOZX010017533.1:0-46707 GCA_023014485.1 Bathynomus jamesi | reverse complement strand
TATATATATAGAGAGCCATTCAAAAAAGACGCAACAGTTTTAAATTGCTTATATTTCGTAATATTTTAACATAACAGGAGTGATTTTTGTATTAGTTTACAGCGTACAATTGTGAGTTTTTATAATGAAAAACATGTTCAATGTGTGAACCACCGGCATCCAAAACCATTTGCAGTCGACGTTGAAAGTTGGCAAGTACTGTGCGTAGAACGTCATGAGTGATTGTGCTGACAACAGATGAAATTTCCTCTTGCAGCTCACTAATTGTGAGATGATTGTTTCTGTAAACATTTTCTTTCAGATATCCCCATAAAAAAATAATCACATGGGTTGAGATCCGGAGAATATGGTGGCCAAGACCATCCACAGGCAAAACGTTCAGGGAAGCGATTCGAGATGACGCGATTGTCAAAATATTCATTTAAGGCTACAAGAGTCGTTCGCCTAGCGCCTTTGGCTACTAGGCTTAAGCAGTAACAAAACTCCCAGGTGTACGCTGTAAACTAATACAAAAATCATTCCTGTACGTTAACAAATTACGAAATATAAGCAATTTAAACTGTTGCGTCTTTTTTGAATGGCCGTATATAATTATATATATATATATATATATAATATATATATATATATATATATATATATATATATATATATATATATATATATAATGAGGGAGATATGAAATACACGCCGAAGAAAACAACTCCATTGAGTAGGGACGTGGTGGCGGAGCAGAAGAAGGAAATCGAATCACATAAGACTCGGAGGGAATTTAAACGATGGGCCATACGCGAATATTATAAATATGGCTCAAACTGCATATACAATCATTCTACAAAATGCTTCTATATGATGAGGAATGGGAAGTGCAGGTACGGACCAAACTGCAACTTTTTTCACCCTCGTATGTGCAGACAGTCAATTACTGAGAAAAAATGCCTGAACATAAAGTGCCCGCATTTTCACATAAAGGGTACTCAAAGAAGAGAACGGGAAAGAACGGATAATATTCGAAATAGAAGTAATAGCAAGAGTAATGAAACATATCTTTTAGAAGAAATGAGGATAATAAAAGCTCAGGTTGCCTTCTAACAAGGAGAGACAGAACGCCACAAACATATGCACCACAACATTACGCACATCACCCTCCTATTCAACACCACCCACCAATAATACAACAACCACAGTGGTATCACGGGCCGCAACCCCAATACTCTCAAATGCAGTTGCCCAACCAATAACACCAAACAGGACCCGACATCGATCAGGAAACGACCATCATTTAGGAAAATCGAACACGAAGATTAGAAACCCGGTAAATGTATTATACACAAATATACAAGGCCTCTACGTACCATGCAAACTGCAAATTACAATACTTGCAAAATTTGGCCTCAGAAACCAGCATAGATATCATATGCCTAACGGAAACACACTTACATAAGTGCGAAAAAGGCTGTGAAAACTGCATCGAGAATACTGAAATAGTATTGCTGGACTACAACATGTACAGAGCAGATGGAGTGGCTAGAGGAGGAGGAGGGTGTTGTATCTACTGTACGTGAAAAACACATACACATGTGAAGTGAAGGTAAAGAAATCAAACAGCACAGTTGAAGTTATTATATTAGAAGTAAAAGAACTGAACCTAACCATTATGAACATCTACAGACCACCAAACACCACAAAAAGTGAATTCCAATTTGCTACAAATGAAATAGAAAACATATTAAAATTACTTGAAACTCCAGCAATAAATATTCTAATTTTCGGAGATTTTAATTTCCCATTCTTATCATGGAAGAAAAATGACGAAGTTATATATGTTGAGAAGTTTCATGGCAACATTACTGAAGATGACAGAACCCAAGCAACAATGCTATTAGAGTATTATATAGGACCATTACGCCCTTACCCAGGAAATCGGTGAAGCCACGAGAAAGGAGAACGTTTTGGATTTAATCTGGATAAATAACGAGATAATAATAAACAAAAAAGTAACGCACACAAAATTCTCCGCCCATAACCTAATCGATATACAATTGAAGTTAGCACCCAGAGGTCCGAAAACGCATCACTGAGAGGCAGATGGAATATTTGAAGGCTTAAACATAAATTCAAAGTAAATTGGGAAAACGTGAATAAAGATTTAAAGGAAGTAAATTGGGAATTGCTACTACACGAGAAGACTCCACAAGAAATACTATGTATTATAGAGACGGAAACCAAACCTATAATACTGAAACATATTCCAGAGAGACAGGAAAGAAAACGTAGCAAGCTCGAGAGGAAAATCAGGATTCTATTCAGGCAACGAAGACAAACCGTAAAACATGTCCACAGATGCAGAACTGATGCAAAGAGACTCAAACTAGAGAGGAAACTAGGCGAAATAGAAATGGACCTAAAGCAAACATTCATTCATAAGACAAACGAGGAGGAAGACAAGGTAGCAGAAAACATAAAAAATAACCCAAAATACTTCTACACGTTTGCGAAAAGGAAAATGCAGTGTGAGGAGATTATTGGTCCTTTGATAGACGGGGAGGCCGAATACACAAATGACCCGAAAGACATAAGCGAACTGCTTAGGAAACAATTTAATTCTGTGTTTAGCACCCCTAATTCCGAGATGGAAGTGGAAAACCCAGACGAGTTTTTCGACATTGATACAGATCAACCAAGAACAAATCCCGGCACAAACCTATTAATGGACTTCGAGTTCACGGAAGGAGATGTAATTACGGCCTCATCACAGATGCGAGACAATCCAGCGCCAGGGCCAGTCACATGGAGTGCCACATTTCTGAAGAAATGCAAAGAGAGTATTGCAATACCGCTATACTTACTATGGAGGAAATCACTCGACACAGGACAAATTCCACTCCCCTTAAAGAACGCGAACATTGCCCCCCTATTTAAAGGTGGTAACAGAGCAATGCCCAAAAATTATCGGCCAGTGGCTCTCACCTCACACTTTATAAAGTGTTTTGAACGCATAATTAGAGGCAAAACTACCTACTACCTACAAGAAAAAGACTTATACAACCCAAATCAACATGGCTTCAGGGCGGGAAGATCATGCCTGTCACAGCGACTAGACCACCAGGAGAAAATATTAGAAACATTGTGTCGAGGACAAAACATTGATGTAATATATACGAACTTTGCTAAAACCTTCGATAAATGTGACCATGGAATCATAGCACACAAACTTAAGGATACAGGAATTACTGGAAAGCTAGGAAGGTGGATATTTAATTTCTTGACGCAAAGAACGCAAAGAGTGGTGGTAAACGGAGTTAAATCGGAAGTCTCGGAAGTCGTGAGCTCTGTCCCACAAGGGACAGTATTAGCTCCCTTGCTGTTCATAATAATGATTGCAGATAGCGATGCAGATATTAAAGACAGTATTGTATCATGCTTCGCAGAAGGCAGTAGTGTGGGCGCAAAATGGACGAGTGCAAAAATGTTGCAATGCAATGCTGATAACTGTTGCAAGATGTTGCAATTGGATTATGCAACAAATGGGGTAGTGGGTTAGGCAACGAAGGGGGTTATGCAATGAAGGAGGAGGGGGAATGTTGGAAGATCAACAAGGGGATATGCAACTTGGAGGCTGAGTTATCCCCCAAGAGAAAGAGAGGAGAAGGAGAGAGAGGAAGAGAGGTGTTCGCCTGGCAGGAGCCAAGCACATATTAAGACTTCATCTGAGCGCCCGCTCTCTTATAAGGTGTAAATCCGCTAGTTAGCTTAATCCGCCAGTTGGCTTAGAAGGCGTAAATGGCTTGTTCAGGTGTACAGGTTGAGTTGCCAGATTGCGCTATTTATTTAATCAATGCATATATTCTTGACAGTTGGCTTAAAAATCCGTCAGTCGGTTTAGAAGGTGTAACGAGCCATTTGGTATAATTAAATAAAAATATCGTTTACAACCAAAAGAATTAAATAAAACACCATTACATCATTCTGTTTATTTAGACGAACTATTGGAATCAGAAATATATAGAAAATATACAATCAAACGATCGAATATATATGATCAAAAAAATAAAATAACAAATAATAATAGTATAAGAAATATGAACGAGGAGTATGTATATCAGTGGTGGCCAACCTTTTACATACCTAGCGCCATTTTTCTTGTGCCAGAGTTCCGATGCGCCAAAAAAAATCTTAAAATGCAACAAATGTGTATATATAATAAAAAAAATTAATCCTACCTTTAATGAGATTTTTGAGTTTGTTTTAATCCCGCCAACTTGTCTATATTGGTCTTTAAATTTGTTGTTGAAAGTAAAAGCAGATTTTTTAGATTGAAGTCAGTTTTTATCAGTTTCATAGATGAGAATGCTTGCTCACACCGGTATGTGCTTGAAAATCGACAGATGTAACCCTGAGCAAATTTTCTAAGGTTTGAAATTGTTCGCAAGGCAATATTTTTCAGAAATGGATCATGTCGGCAGCCTTAGGGATTGGAGGAAGCTCATCAAATTTAGTTTTAATTATGAAACTTGTTTTTAAATCAATAACTTCCATCTGTATACTGGTATGCAAGTCGTTGATTTTTTGTTCAGTAATGGCAAATGGGTTGATAAATACCGATATGTTATTTTCCTCTTTGGCAAATTCACTAAAACGAGCTTCAAATGAATCTTGCATTAATTTTATTTTCACAATATATTTTGATAAATTAATTTCACTATCATTATTTTCGCTCTGCATTTTTAGATGCTCAAAATGGTCTAAATTTTCGGTTTCTAATTGGAAAACCAACAGTGTTAATTTCATTCTAAATGCATTAATATCATTCACTAGGTTAGCAAACAATCTGTTGCTACCTTGTGGTTTCAAATTTAAGTTATTGAGATGACCGGTCATATCAACTAGAAATGCTAAATCAAATAGCCACTCACTGTCACATAAGAGCGCCCTTTCCTGAGGTAACTCATTTTTCTCTTCTAAGAAATGAAAAACACTGTCTTTTAACTGCCAGAACCTGTTCAGAACCTGTCCTCTGGAGAGCCAACGCACATCACAATGAAGAATGAGATCACCATATTCCAATTCTAGCATATCACAATATTCTCTGAATTCTCATCGGTATAATCCTCTTGCTCTAATTGTATTCACACATTTTACTACTGTTGACATAACACCCTGGAGATTTAAAGTTTTCCCACACAATGATTCTTGGTGTATAATACAGTGATATTTCACTAAAGGACGATTTAAAAACTTTTCAAGTAAAGTTGTGGTGCTAACAGTTTTACCGACCATTGAAGGAGCTCCGACAGTGCAAATACTGATGAGTTTGTTCCAATTCAATTCAAATTTTTCTAAGGATGATTTTAATTTCTCAAATACATCTGACCTTTTCGTCATTCCATGAAGTGACTCAAGACCGATAAGTTCCTCAAAGACGTTAAAATTATCGTCAATTCCTCTAATAAAAATGCTTAACTGGGCTGTATCACATATGTCGACAGATTCGTCCAATGCAATTGAAAAAAAGGTGCAAGCATGAGCATGAACTTTTAATTAATCAGATACATCAGTAGAGAGATCTTCAATACGTCTCGTTATTGTGTGCTTTGACAGTGTAAGTTCACCAACTTTTATTTCTACATTCTGATCACCAAGACGTCTGCCGAATATTTCTAGGCTAGATTTAACAATTTCTTCGCCATCAGTAAATGGCTTCTTTTTGGCTAACATTAAAGCTATTTCGTATGATGCTGCTGTCATTGCTGAACTTTTGCAACTTCTTTTCATAAAATAATTTTGCATTTTTTCTTTTTTTCTTTCATCTTATTTAAATAATCTTTGCGTTCCTCAGATCCCAGCACTAGCTTTAATTTTTCTTCTATTTCCGTCTTATGCTGTGCCGTATAATGTCTATTAAGATCATTCTCCTATAATGTGACAGAGTATTTCCACAAACAATGCACAATGGTTTTCCGGAAGGTTCCTTAATAGAAATTGAATTTCCCATTGCTCGTTAAATTCACGGTTACTGTTAGTAATAGCCTTTCTTTTGTTCATTGTGCCGTGTAGTGTGATGGGTATTTGGTAATCAATATGAAATACTAAATTTTTGACCGCTCTAACTGACTGACATGAAGTAAACATTTATAAAACGATGCCACTTCGTACCATAATTTACATTTATTCTTTATACAGGGTGTACATAAAGTCAGGATCTATTTTTGTGAAGCACTTGGAAATTATATGGAATTCAATCATAAAATGATAAAGTGGTAACATTTATTAAATAATTAAGAGTAGGATTCGACGTGACGCCCATCAGTATCCCTGCACAGCTGAAATCGTTCCGCAGCATTTCTAAACACATTCTGGAGCATTTGCGGGGTTATGTTATCTGCAGCAGTTCGTATACGTGTACGTAAGTTTTCAAGACTCGTAATCTTCGTCTGTAGACGTGCGATTTGGTAAAGTCCCATGCAAAGAAATCTAAAGGGGTTAAATCTGGTGATCTCGCTGGACAAGGTGTGTTGCTTCCGCGTCCGATCCAGCGATTTGGAAAACGTCCATTTAGATAATCCTGAACAATTTTGGCATAGTGACAAGGAGCACCATCATGTTGATAGACGACGGTACTAACAATCCTATCCCCGTCGTCTAACAACATGATGGTGCTCCTTGTCACTATGCCAAAATTGTTCAGGATTATCTAAATGGACGTTTTCCAAATCGCTGGATCGGACGCGGAAGCAACAGACCTTTCCAGCGAGATCACCAGATTTAAGACCTTTAGATTTCTTTGCATGGGCCTTTATCGAATCGTACGTCTATCAGACGAAGATTACGAGTCTTGAAAACTTACGTACACGTATACGAACTGCTGCAGATAACATAACCCCGCAAATGCTCCAGAATGTGTTTAGAAATGCTGCGGAACGATTTGAGCTGTGCAGGGATACTGATGGGCGTCACGTCGAATCCTACTCTTAATTATTTAATAAATGTTATCACTTTATCATTTTATGATTGAATTCCATATAATTTCCAAGTGCTTCACAAAAATAGATCCTGACTTTATGTACACCCTGTATTTTATATGGTAACATTCTTTATGTTTTATCATTTATATATAATGATATATAATATATAGTTTCTAACGAAACTAAACCAATTTAACCAAGCTAACCAAATGTGGCCTAAATATAGTCACAATAGCGAGTTTTTAGCAACCCAACCAGTTAAATTAGATACGGATGCCAATGCCAGACGCACGATTGTATGCAAAACCTAAACGTTAATAAATAATAAATATATTTATAATCATCATGTATTAAATTGCATTATTCATGTATCGCGTTAAAATAAGTGACAAATTTGTAATATAACTATGTAAAATTCATTTTTCTAAATGGTCTATTGACTCTATTAAGAAACCGATGAAAAAGGAATTCTATACCAATAATATACTTTTAAAGAAATTTTTACATAATTTTTCTAAAAGCATGATGCGCCAACTTCGAAAGGCCAATGCGCCACATTTGGCGAGTGCGCCACGTGTTGGTCACCATGGATGTATATAATCAAAAAAAAAAAAAAAAAAATAACCATCAATATAACAGTACAGGAGAAATATATATTTACAATTATATTAAATAATTAAATATATTGAAAATAAATACATACACTTTATCTTCTACTGCACAAAATTAAAAAAATTAAAAATAAGAAATACCAAACGATGGAGTATAAACAGCAATATAGCAGTACAGGAGAAATATATATATATATATATATATATATATATATATATATATATATATATATATACAATTATGTTAAATAATTAAATATTGAAAAATCGTCAAAATACATTCACTTTCTTCTACTGCGCAAAACACAACTCACACAGAATCGAGTCTATAGTCACATCATTATTGCTTTGCACTCCGCAGGAAACGCGGCTTAATATTATTTCACCGCTCAAGTTATAGGGAAACCTATACTCTATATAAATGGCCTTCATATCGTTCAATACTATTTTTGTGCCCACTTTACATCCGGTTGGCAAGTTATCTTTAAATACGACTAGAATACAATCAAAAGCACGCACAAAGGGGTCATCGTTAGCCAAAACATCATTATGAAATACAAGTTTATAATCACTCCTTTCCAATCGAGGGTTTATTTTTACCAACCCGAGCTTTTCAATCGTGAACCCTTCTTCGCACTGCATAGCGGCAGTTGAAATAATCTTCTAAGTAATTACGACAGCTGCTCATTATATAAAGAAATAGTTCTTCAGGGTGAACGGTGTAGGTGAGCTCAGCCCTGTGCCGCTCAAGTGCTTTGTACCAAAGTTCATGATATTTCAAAGAGTCTAAACCTTTTAAATAAACATCCAGCTCTAGACCATTCTCGCCATGTTCAGTCCTACACTCGGTATACCCATCGAGCAGAGCGGTGTATGCGTATTCAAGAACCGTATCAAAATAAAGCATATCCGTAATACGCGCGTCTAGTATAGGCTTTAGCTTACGGAATCCGACGATTTCAGACATTCTATCGAGGATGAAACGGTTTCGTGTAGGGACAAGAGCGTCATTATCAGAAGCATTCTTCCACATCAGTCGTATATCAATGCATGGCTGATGGTTATTTATACACAACGTACATACAACGGCATATGAGGGGGTATCACTAATCTGCTCTCTTCTTGTACCTGCACCTGCAGGAATTTTATAACGATCCTCACTCCACTTCTCAACTACCACGAAGATTCTATTCACCTCCTCACCAGTTAAATAAACAACATTCCGTTTGTTTGTTTGTCTACAAGTCGTTTCCAGTACATAGTTAATGGCACCGGATTTACGCCTGAACACGCGCAACGACTTCGTCACGTACACGGCGTTGAGAATGCTGCTCAAAGGAAGTTCCATCGTATTCGAGGAGCGCACGTCCAGTCGGTTCAAGCTCTGAGATGACTATAAGTCACATGCAACGGATCGGCTCGACGAGAGGAGTGAGTCACACCATAAGCTAATGAAACGTGTACGGCGCTGTTCCAACATGAATATTTGTATCCCATTATATTGGGTAGATGTTTTGAGAAATTTTCCGATACATGAAGTAATACCGGTTTTAATGTTTTATCACTCCCACTCCCCAGAATACGCACCAGACATTTTTGCATAGGAGAATTTTCACGAACTAAACATTTTATTCAAACTCCGGCGCACTATTTGAGAGAAACATATAACCATATTTTTCCTTTTTGCTTAGCATGCGATACTCATCTCTAAATTCTGTTAAATATTCAATTAGACCTTTAGCCACAACCTCACTACGAACCTCGTCATGATATATCATATATTAATGTAGTGGTAAAAATACTTAAGATTCTCCATGATGACAAGATTTACATTCTCAGTCGCAGAGTACGAGTACTCGGTATGATGCAACATGACATAATATCGCTTGTCGCACCACTCATCAACAAGACTCACTAACCATATCCGTTGCTTCTCTTCTGCACGTGTTGTTTCTTCTACTTCACGGTATATGTGAGCTTTTAGAAAGTTTAGTCCAACAACATAGTTCAATACATCACTTGTACCACGAAATCCTATAATGCTCTCGCTAGAATAGCCGTAGCGCATTTTTACCTCTTGCTCCTTCGCACGATTCAATGTAGCCTTAAAAGTATCAAAGGAGGGTGGAATAGGGAGTTTTTCAGTATCCACCACATCTTGGCACTTTGTCGAATACCACTTCATAAACGTCGAACACGCAATATTAAAGGTAGCCATTACTATTTTTCGTCTACGCGGGAGAATACACGTCTGAGATCCAGGGCTTGCTGCGATCAACTGAGCACGCAGGGAAGAGATATGCACAGGTAGTAGCAAGAGTCACGTGACCGATTTTGAAGTGGGCGGAGCTTAGAACTTCCTCCTGTACACACGCTGGGCGGAGCTTAGAATTTTCTCCTATGTACACACACACACACACACACAAACACACACACACACACAGAAGAAAGTGAAACGCTAATTGAAACACGATTTATTTAATAAACGAAATATTCAAGGTGTATATATACAAAGTGTTTCAGGAGGAAAGGTCAACACTTCGGGAGGTGATAGTATCGGTCATTGTGAGGAAAAAAAGTTCATATGAACATGTGTCTAATTCTGAATGGTTACGGAGATAGAGCTGTTTGAATCTACAAATACAAAAGCATTGTTAATGGTAATCAAGAAAGAGAAACCAATTACTGTTTCTGACATTTAATGTTTAAACATTGGCATTTTGAATGGTATCAGATACAGAAATGACAAATTTGTTACAGTTTACAATACGTTTTCGAAAATCCCACCGTCAACCTCAATGCACTTTGCAAATCGTGTGCGAAGATCGCGTGTTGTTCGTCTGAGTTGATCTTGACGTTCCTTTATGCGGGCAGCATCAGCCAAAATGCGCGGAGCAATTCGTCTCGTGTATCCACCTTTCTTTTGTAAACTTGACTTTTCATCCACCCACAAAAACAATAATCTAACGGAGAGAGGTCTGGAGACCTTGGTGGCCATTGAATGGGACCACCGCGGCCGATCCATCGACCAGGGAATGTTTGATTTAGGTATTGCATCACCAGACGGGTAAAATGTGGAGGAGCTCCGTCATGCTGAAAGTACATACCAGCGCGTGTAGCCAAAGGAACATCCTCCAATAGTCCTGGCAATTCATTTTGCAGAAATTCTAGGTAACTTTGTCCTGTACGACGATTCTCTAAAGAAACAGGGCCAATCAGCTGATCATCGATGATACCGCACCACACATTGGCAGAGAAGCGATGTTGAAAATGTGTTTCCACAGTGGCATATGGATTTTCGTCTGACCACCGATGAGAGTTACGAGTGTTGTTGATACCGTCACGGGTGAAAGTAGCTTCATCGGTGCACAGTATTAATCGAAGCAATCGGCGATTAGCATTTACCCAATGACAAAATTCCAGTTGCATGGCAGCGTCTCCTGGTCTAAGGTGTTGTACACGCTGTACATGATATGGATGCAAGCCTTCCTCAAGTAATGTTCGCCATACTCTTGTAATTGGTACACCGAGACGTGTAGAAACTCTTCGTGAGCTAGTAGTAGGACTACGATCTACCAACTGAAGAATGTTTTCCACTTCATCCACATCTTGTTGACCTGCACGTTCAGATGGAACATGAGCGCTGGGAAGTGTACCAATCTCACAATGTGTTGAACACTGGTATACACTCTTCGATCCGGAATTCTGCGGTTCGGAAACCGTCGACCGTATTCTGCAACAGAAGCTGTTGCACTTCTATCGCAAAAACCGTAGACATACACCATATCTGCATTTTCGGCATTTGTGAAGGTGTGTAGCATTCTTAACACTGCTTCAAACGCCAAACAATGCCACTCACAACAGTCAGCTGTCGATTGTCTTATGTTACATGCTTACATTACAGCTTACATGGTTCAAGGTTATAGGGGAGAGAAGGGGGAGGAAGCGCTTCGCGCACATTAGATTCAAACAGCTCTATCTCCGTAACCATTCAGAATTAGACACATGTTCATATGAACTTTTTTTCTCACAATGACCGATACTATCACCTCCCAAAGTATTGACCTTTCCTCCTGAAACACCCTGTATTTAAAAATACGTGTAATAAGTTAACAATAAACATATCAAAGATTATGGTATCCAAAGGGTACAGTATCATAGGTACGAGGCACCTGGAACCGTTTCCTATAGGTTTTACGGCACACCTTTGAACCCGTAAGTTCCTTCACGCCCCCCAGCTTCTGCGACCGAAAATTGTGGGTACCTACAGTTAGTTGGGGCGGCCCGTCGCCCTCATCATCATCCAAGCACACTAGATCCTTCAACGAATCAAAGTTAACAACCAGCCGATTTGCCTGGTTGAGCGTGATACCCTTAGCCTTCAGGATATATTTCATATCCTCCCCCACCCTCACTCGTACCCCATAAGTTTTTGGCCCTGTTGAGACAAAGGAGTCGGCGTATGCGATGTCTCCATTCTCATCCTTGATCTCATCAGTCAACTCTCCGAGGAATTCAACAAGTGTAGTCATGTATTCACCCTCCGTCTCTGTGAATATCACACTCTCTGTATTGGCGTACAAAACCCTCCGCCCAAGAGAATGCAATAGGCCCAAAAGTTTGATGCGTGCGTAGGCCGTTGTGAAGCTGGCTAGAGGTGTCAGGTGTCAGGTATGTTTGTAACTCGTGAGATATCTGCGGCCAATTCGGTATTGTTGTATTTTATTATGTAAGTATTACCTACATTCACGATCTCCATGACCTCTTTATCGGGAGCGTTGGCATAATCCCAGACTTCACTATAACTTTGTGCCAAATGAACGTTCCCTTTGCTAGTATTCTGTGCAAATTTTCCCCAAAGACTGTTTAGACACAACTTTGCACTAAAGCGCTTGCCAGGGTTCTTTACAATTTGGGAACTGTTAAGCTGAAGCTGTATACCTTCACGGTCACGGTAATGTTGAATATACGCCGATTTTTCATCTTCGGTATCAACTCCTCGCGGATATCCTGACGCTTCAACCTTATCCTTCAAAAAAGCGTTTATATATGGCGTGAAAAGGTTGGGTAGCTTCTGAAACCTCCACAACTCATGTATCTTCAATATTCTGTAGCCACGGCCAACAGCTAGATGCAGCTCTGGACTTGTATATACACCTGTGATCTTACACTGGTTGACTGTATGATTACATTCCCCATTGTTCTCCTCTGCACACTTTACGCACAAGGGAAACATGAGCTTGTGATCGATAACGACGGGTAAGATCGGCATCCATAATTCGGGTGGGAGGAGCACACCTACGAAAGAAAGGCCGAAATAGTACCCGTTCAAATTTGTTGAGAACACCTCGATGGTGGGCAGATCAGGTCCCACCAGTTTCTCAGGTGCACCCACGGGGTACGGATTGTTGTTTATCACGTAGGGATATAAAGAACAGAAGTCGTAGTAATGGAGTTTCACGCCCTCCGTAGGCGGAAACTATAGCTTGAAGGGATTTGTACGCCCTCCGAACAAGCTATCACCGCATTTGAGAGGATCCATCACCATTCAAGGTTTGATCGTGTTTATTTCTTCACGGTATTGTCCATCTGTTTCCATCCGTGCATCAAACTCATGCTCCCACAAGACCTTGTGAGTGATCTGGGAACCTATAAGTTGATCGCGGGTGGGAATCCACGCAAGACTGTCGGCAGGAGATCTACCGTGGATATCTCCTACGATTTTACACTCAGGACGGGGGCATCCGTGCCAACAGCAACCGTTAAAGGAGTACACATTCTTCTCACCAGTGGCACGGCTTTCACTTAGACCATCAACCGAAAAAACACGACCATTATCCTTAATGAGTACTTCACCCGTGTTGCGGGCATGCTTTATGTATACACCTGTCTGCTGCTGTAGGTGTATGAGTCAGTAAATAGCCTTGTGCCCATAACTGTGGGGATTGTTTCTGTGAATAACGGCTAAGGTGTCTTTAGGCATGAAGTTATTCTTGAACACCGTAAAACATAATGAGGCGATGGTGGTTGTGACTTGCAACGGATTGCATTTGAAACAGCCTATGTACAGTGCTTACAAAAAGTCTCACGCCTCTGTCTCGTCCCAAGCTAGTCTGTTAGGTATAAAATGGGCGGTCCTTATGGCAGCGGAGGTGTGTTCGGATTGGAGCACATAACTGCTATAACCCAATCAATGACGTCATTATTAGGTCACTTCTGCTACATTTTAGTGTTTAAAATACGAATGATTAAGAAGCAGAATGAGCAAGTTTCAGGATGTTGGGATGGTTATGGAGCAATCCTAGTCATCATAATATTAGCTGGGCATTACATTATACCGTCTCAATATATACTGTAGACTATAGAGAACGACTAATTCGGCAAATATCCCAAATCATGGCATGATACCTAAGTTATTTTGACGCAGGTCTAAATTATTTGCTCAAATGCAATTAATGATATTAAGTAATTGTTGGGAATTGTTGTCAATATTGTTGTTTGTGATACATATCCTACGTGAAGAATCTAATGACCAAATTCCTCAGTGAACCTCTCACGCACTCGCATTTCGAGGAAGTCACGGTCGTCTCACTAATAGATAGTTTATCCATTGTTTTAAGTGGTAACCTATTAAGCGAACTATGTTAAACCTATTCCATCTTATGAAAGTCATTACTCTAAAGCAAGACTGGTGGGCAGTGAATCAGAGAAATTTGCATTTGATTTGTTCATCGCTATTATTACGTAATATAGTATACTGTATATAGTAGTATATAAGAGTTTATTGGTAGCATATCATATGACAATTCCCATAAACATGTGATGACCTCGATGTTGCCAGTTTTTATTTTTTTCCTGAAACTAATACCTTCTCATAGTTTGTTTCAACAATGCATATATTATCATCTCCACGAGCGTAGACATTGCAAGAAAAGATTCTAACTAAGGATAAGTAAAGTTCTTTCATGGTCACAATATATACTTTTATAGATGTCAAAGATAAAAATATAATAAAATTCTATATTAACATAAATATATATTCGATACACATTTACGTCATAGCTTTAACATCAGTATTTCGTATAGCTTCCTCCAGCATCAATAATTTCTTGCAATCGTTGCGGCATAGAAGAGGCCAGATTGTAGGGAATGTTTGGTGTTCGGCGTAAGCTCTCCCAACTATTCCTCGTGTGAGCTAAAAGTGCTTCAAATGTTCTTTCATTGCGTTGTTCCGATTCGTTAATCATTACTGCCCAAAGGTTTTCAATCGGATTCAAATCAGGAGAACGTGGTGGCAGAATTAGATTAATAATCTCTGGGTGATCTTCGTACCACGCTCTCACAACGTTACTCTTATGAATGGGACTGTTATCTTCCATTAAGTAAAATGGTTCCGGTGCTGGAACCAGATACGCACGAACACTGGGTAGCAGCACCTCTTCCAGTATCTGGCAATGTTGCTGTCCAGTAAAGCGTCCATCTACTTGAGTCAATTCTCCGACACCTATAGCCAGACATCCAGCCCCACACACCGAGATTGATGTGACCACTACGTTTGCTCGGGGAAAACATTTCCTTCTTCATAGCGTTTTCCGCGCTGCCTCCAACAATGCAGGGAACCATGACTATCTGTTGAAAATGTTTTTTCGTCACAGTACACAACTTTTCTCCAGAATTCTTCCTCCTGCGGCAAGTATTGCAAGGCAAATCCCATCCGCGCCTCTTTATGCTCAATCGTCAATGCAGGTTTTATAGCTGAACGGCGAGAAAAACACCCTGCCTCGTGAAGTCTGTTGTTCACTGTATTTGCGCCTCAACGAAGGTTCAGGTCTCTGTAAATATGCGTCGCTGGAACAAACGGATGCTCTCTGGCATGATTAACAATCGCAGCATCTTCCTCTTGAGATGTTGAACGCGGAGGACCAGACCTCGGCAAAGTAGCGATTGAGTTTTCGGCTTCATACCGATGAATCCACCGTTCCACAGTGCTTCGATGAACATCTAATCGTCTTGATATTTCTCTTATTGGCACACCATATTCATGCAATGTCACCATTGCTCCCTGCATTGCCTGGGTCGTCTCGTTGTGCACAGACGGCCTTTCCATTTTGTGTAAATGGCTTATGTGAAGGGTGCTTGGACGATAAAGGAAATGAGGATACCATGCACCCCTTCTGAAATTGATTTCGGTTGTGAAGGGTACCAACCCTTCGAATGGTAATAATAATCAGCCAATTTCCTATTTTGTTGAACATATGCATAAAAAATTCGTCTTAAAAGCCAAGGATCCAAAGATTGTCAGCAATAGTTTATATCCCAACTGAATATAGTCAGCCATCGACAGTATAATCATATTTTATTTCCATAACTACTCATGACTACTCTGTCATAGTAAATAACCTTATTATGACTTAGGTAGTAGTGGTAATTCTAAGTGGCGGCCTCTAGCCACATACGTTAAACCTATCAGTGCGTCTAAGACCAGACTCTTTTGTTTCTGTCAATTCATTGTTAGTTTAAGGTATTTTGTCTTTCTAGGTCTAGGGCATTAAAATAAATATTTGAGTTTGTGTTTAGCATTTCATATGAATTTCTCTCCTCTCCCTTAACCCATCCCCGCATTCATTTTAGCCCGCTCTCTCCCTTTCCTCCTCCCTTCGTAATTCCCCACCCAACCTCGTTTCCTACGACATAGCAACGCTTACCTCCATCCTCATTCCACTTCCTTCCTTAAACCTATTATCGCTTTTACTGTCCCTTCCTTCCATCCTTCAATGCCAGCGTTCTTAAACCTAGCACATAAATTATGTAATATGGAATCTAACACATTAGATCTCTTAGCATTCATGTTACTTAAAGACGCCTGTGTCTTAGGGAATCTAAGTGTTGAGAGTGGGCTTGGGGGTAGTCTATAGATTATTACAGATGACCTTGAACGCTCCAACTATTTAAAAATGATTATTTATTACGCAAATCATATAGCATAATACACACATGAATTTAAGTATCTCTTACACTATAGGAATGGAATTGAATCCAACCAGAGCTAAAAAGTCGCAAAATATGATAGATTAGTTTGTATTAAGAGGTCACTAAGAGAAAAGGATTTGGGGTAGAGCGGAATGCAGAGAGTATATTTTCCCCGAGTTTCGGTTATTATTAACGTTATATGGATGCATTGCCGATGTCCCTGCTGAAGACCTCTGATGGGATGCGGTGTGATCAGAGAGAGAGAGAGCTTTTAAATCACACCTTTTCATTGGTTTGTGGGTAAGGGCTTCACGTATGTTATTTTAGTCCAGGGTAGTTTATGTGGAGGTGTTAACGTAACTTGCACTTGGGACTGTTAATTGTAAGACAACTACCATAGCTGGGACTGAGACACATTATCCCCTGCAATACTCTATATATATCTATATACAGTATGACTCTATATATAAATAGATAGAGTGATCAACACAAAGATAAATGTGGACGTCATTGATGGGGTTAGAGCAGTTATGTGCATCAATCCGAACACACCTCCGCTGTCATAAGAACCGCGCATTTCATACCTAACAGACTAGCTTGGGATGAGACAGAGGCGTGAGACTTCTTGTAAGCACTGTACATCTTTATAAAGGCCTGGAAACATACTCTAAGCACTCGCACATCATTCACGCAATAACGCTCACATTCATCAGCTATATTATAATGATTACATTCATTAAAATTGTTGTAGTATCGGTCAAAATCTTCACATTCATCTGTACTCATACATTCATAGTTAAAGTAATGTTTCGGTGGCGGTAGTCCTGCGTAATTTAAAGTTTCGCTTGTGAGGAACGTGTAAGGGAAATATCCTTTTGAAACTTCAGCGACTACGCCCATCACCTTGGGTAGCTTTGCTAATTTACAAGGTGTGAATAATTAAGTGTCTTTAAACTGTATCTTGCCTCTTATTTGCATCTGTATTAGTTTGTTGCCTCTTTTCAAGGGATCACCTTTAAATATCTCAGATGACTCGTGCTCAAGCAACTCCTTATCAACGAACTGTGTGTCAAATTTTGACCCCTCATGGGCGAGATTATACAGTCATTTTTTTGAACTTGTCCGCTAACCTGACAATAAGGACACAAAGTGTTTCACAGGGCTATCGAGGGCATTCGTTTTAAAAACGTTTGTCCGTTTACCACATTTGTGACATTCATCACACATGATCTCCTTACACTCATCACAGATAGTCTGGCTTACAAGTAAATGTGGAATAACCTCTTCGGTTTAAGCATTCGTATATGTTTCTATATCGTAGTGCACAGTTATACAAGGGCTATTTTTAGGCTTGGCGTCTTTCATAAAGCATACATGCTTTACTCCAACCGCCTTATATTTCTCATGGCATGTAGAACAGTGAATTTCATCACATTTATACTTGAAATTCTCCCAACTATCCATCATATGAAACATACCACATTCACAGATTCTCATTTTCCTGCACGTGCCAATAGATTTATAGAGCTCAAAATAGTTATTATTGAAAAATGTGCGTCTACACACATCACAATCCCTCTTCTCAACTTCAACTACACGACTTTCATATATGGAGCTTTTACACTGCTCACATACCATGTGGCAATCTTTACAATGTTTCACTATATCATCCGCAAACTCGATACAGCCCTTACACAAATCATGATGTCGCCCATATTTTCGACTTTTATCATAACTCACGTAAAGGTCCCTTATATTACGGATGGGTACATATGTTCTTCCTGACAGCCCTAAAATAAGTAGGGTTCTTGTACGATCTCTCACACTCCTTTTAAAAACATACACAGTCCTACGACATCGTCCATGATCTGGTGAGAAAGTGGGATAGGCCCTCACCATCAGGATGGAAGCATATTAAAGCAAGACTACAACAAATAAATGTCCCCAAAACAATGATAGGAAATCTGAACAGGTTAAAAGACTTGGAACATGCGTCGCACGTGACACAATTGAAGACGCCATCACCCCCGGCCGTAACACCTTTGAAGAGGAGAAAGAAGAGGTTAAACAACGGGCAACCCTACCCACGTGCCTCTAAAATACGCAAATGGCTAACATATTAAGACGTTATTATGACATTTCTAACCCAGCCTCCTACGGAGGCGTAGAAAGACTGTACAGAAGTGTTTACGGAGTAGGGGAAAAAGATGTTAAGAGATTTTTGCGGGAGCAGGATGCTTATACACTTCATAAGCCTGTGAGAAAAAGGTTTAAAACAGCCAAGACAACAGCTGCTTCGATTGACTCTATTTAGCAAGCAGATTTAACAGACATGCAAAGATATTCAGAGTATAACGATGGTTACCGCTACTTTCTCTTCATAATAGATATCTGTGGCTAATTCCTCTGAAAAATAAATCACCTGAAACAGTTGCTAAAGCCACCAAAACGCTGATGTTGAAAGAAAACAGGGTTCCTGGCTATTTTTGTACGGATATGGGGAAGGAATTTATAGGCCGTGCTTTTCAGAACATGTTGACAGAGTTTAATATCAGCTATTACACTACCAATTCTATACATAAGGCTTCTTTAGCCGAAAGAGTTCAACGTACCATAAAGGAACGCATGCACCGCTATTTTACACATAAAACACATACAGATTTCTAGACATTCTGGAATCATTGGCCTCATCCTACAACCGCTCACACCATCGCACGATTGGGACAACACCTAACGAAGTTTTAGAAAGAGGTACGCGCCCAGAGGTGAGAAGAGATGGAACACCACCACCACCACACTCTGCGCGTTTCAAAATCAATGATTATGTAAGGCTGTCGCGTTCGGGAAATAAATTCGCGAAGGGATTTGAGCAAGGATGGACACGTGAGATTTTTAAAGTTAGGGCTATGAGACCTAAAGGTGAGATAATGATGTATTACGTTGAAGATTTGAATGGGGAAGAAATCGCAGGAGGCTTTTACCGCGAGGAGTTGCAGAAAGTGGCATTTAATTTAGGAAAAAATGTGTTTAAAATTGAGAAAATTTTAGGAAGCAAAGGTTCAGGAAAGAGAAAAATGTACCTGGTGAAATGGCTAGGGTACCCAGAAAGCTTCAACACCTATATAAAAGCTGATGCAATAATGAAGCTTAAATAGTATGCAACATGGCTCCTAACCATTTCTACGTCACACTCCCGTCCTCCTCGTCCCTGTCTGTACACCCTAACAACACACTAGCCAACTTTGTAACAGAACTCCATGGACCCATTGAATTGGGTCGTGATTCGTATGAGGTGGGGATATGTGAAATTCAGCTGGACACCCTCTTTTTAAATATTGATTATAAAGATACCGTTTTTACGATTCTTAGAGACATTGATGAGTGTGAAAAAGCCGGGGTAACTCGGGATGAAACTACGTATCGCCCGGACTGAGGTTGCACGGTATTACAGTACAGTAGTAACACTAGGTCCGGGCCGTTATGGTTCGGCTGAGGATGTTGTGAGAGACTTAAACGTAAGTTTAAAAACTCAAATCTTACGACTGATTTAGTATACGAAATCGTAAACAAAGGAAACCCTGCACATACTCTAATCCTAAAATCAAAGGCTAACAGAAATATTAAAGACCAAAGAGTGTTCAAAATTATGACCGAGGGGCGATATCGATCAGCCTTCCAAAGACACATTTCACGAGGTACAACATGACTTGTCCAGCCTAATGTATCAGATGAAATTGGAGAAATTGGTTGCTGGCTATACACCCCAGACATGTGCTATATTTACAGCAATATAGTGGAGCACCAGTTTGTTGGGGATACCCAGGCACGCCTGCTGCGCATTGCTCACATTCCCAACCATAGAGGAAGGAGTTTGAGTATTACATATGACAGACCCCATTATGTGAATGTCGCAACTAATCTAATAACCAATATCTCAATATATATAAGAACGATTGAGGGAAAAAATTTCCCATTCGGTGATGGGAGCTTAACAGTGAAGCTGCACTTTCGACGCACTGAGTTATAATGGACAGAAAGCCTTTCACAGTCTATCGAGGGGAGATACCAGCGTGGTAGTGGACTTGGATCCATTTTTTCAACCATACTACGTACGGCTGTCCCTTTGCTGAAGAGGGGTGCCAGATACCTCGGAAGGAAAGCGCTACAATCAGGTCTTAACACTGCAGAAGACATATTGGCTGGGGCTAAACCTAAAGAAGCTCTAAAAAACACTTAAAGCGTACACGGGACGAAATCGTCAAAGATGCAAAGAGAAAAATGCGTGGTGGTGGGAAGAAGAAGAGGACTGTCCGGAAGAAGGGATTACCATCACGTGGCATTAAACGTAAAAGGATATAAAAAAGAAGTGTTCTAAGCGAATGAAACCTATGGTTGACCATTTTTTGACTGATATAAGCTAAGGACATTGATCTCATGAATCATAGTTTGTTTACTACTTGTCGAGAGAGGAGGCACTATTTCTAACTCGTCATGGCACGCTTCATCCATCCGTGTAGTTCACAATGTTGTAAATCGGAGCTGTCCCTCTTTGACATGCCCCCAACTCAAGTTTCTATTGAACACAGTGACTTTATTACAATTAACCCTTTAAACACAATTAGTTCCCCGAGTGCCCCTATAGAATTCGTGATACCCAGCTCAGGCCCTTACTTTTTTGACCAAGCTGTGTGCACATGTACGCTAAACTACGTATAGCCCATTCTGATGGAACGGACTGCGATGACAAATATGCTGTATACCCTGAAACAAACTTTCTGCACTCCATATTCAACCAGTGTGACGTATATTTAAATCAGGTCAACATATCGGCAGGCACGGGGTACTATCACCTACGAGCCTATCTGGAAAATGTCCTCAACTTTTCCAAAGAAGCGAAGGATATCTTTTTAAGTGCCGAGGGATATTATCAAGCTAAAGACGAAAGTAGTATAAAGGACAAATTTAAAAATTCTAAAAAGAAGATATACGAGTGTTTTGGACTCCTGCATACAGATTTCACATTCTAGGAGAAGTTGCTTGTGAATGGGGTGGATATGAAAATAAAGCTCACCCGCACGAATCCTGAGATCTGTTTAAATCTGGATGGTGATCAAGAAGAGGGAGCAAAACCCGTTGTGGTTCACATTATGGAGACATTCCTCCGCGTACGGCGAGTGAAATTAAGTTCACCAAAACAACTAGAAATTGAGAAAAATTTACTACACGACACCGTAAAATCCCCAGTTAACAGAGTACAGATCAAACTCTACACTGTGCCAGCAGGATTGGCATCGAAACAGATAGAAAACAGCCCTGGTATATCTACGTAAAAGGATATTAATTGGAATGCAGGAACACAACTCGGTGAATGGAAAATATAAAAAGAATGCCCTTAAATTCGAGAATTTCGGCCTTAAAAATATAACTATTCGTTAATGGCGTTGCGTTGGGAGGAACATTGGATACGGACTATTCATTGGACGCTGTGTTACCGCTTTGCGCGAAAGCACATAGTAATCTGGCCCATATTGCAGGTGATTGTGATAAGCTCGGGATTTGGGTAACGCAGAAAGAATTCATTGATCAATTTAACCTTTATCCGTTTGACATCACACCAGACTTATCTGCTGGCGTAAATACACACTTAAGTCCAGAACAGTGTGGAAACATCTCAGTCAGATTGGAATTCGCCAAGCCGTTAGACGCACCTATTTGTGTACTAGTATACCTAGAGTCACAAGCCCTAATAGAAGTAGACAGATTTAGGGGCTTTATCACTGACTTTTAAAATGGATGCGAATACACTTCAAAGAGTAATGAATAGTGAAAGAATCACACGTTCCAAATATATCGGTGTGTTTGCGAAGAATGAAACATTGAAATTGTCAACTACGCGAGATTGCAGTGGTCTTATTGTGAACACAGATTTCATTGGTAATGAAGGGATTCATTGGTTTGCAATCTATTTTAAAAATAGGAACCGCGTGTACTATTTTGATTCACTCGGCACTCAACCCTGGAGTGACCCTGTTATTGTAAAATTTTTCGATCAGTTGCATATCCCCGAAGTTGTATGGAATCCTTTCCGGCTACAAGGATTTTTTAGTAATACGTGTGGGATGTACTGCCTTTCATTTCTCATGCATATGTCACGTTGTAAAGAATTTATAAATTTCTTTTAATTATTCGACCCGTGTCACACTCAACGAAACGACGAAATGGTATGCAGACTGAAAAAATCCGTTTTCCGATTGTGCGTACTCGTTGTATAGTATGATGTTTTGTTCGTGTGTGTGTATATATATATAATATATATATATATATATTTGTAACCAATATTGTTAGTATGTATATTCTGGAGTTTAAGATGGTTACTGTACTAAAAACATGATTTCTTTCATTTAATAAATTGATGAAAATACATTGTTTCTTCTTCCCCGAAAAAGAAGATCGAAACATAAAAAAAATACTTACATTATTTCGTTAATGATGTGACAATCGTTGGGTTGACTGCTCGGTAAATCTTCTACCTCCGTATTCAGGTCCACGACATGGGTTTCTTCAAAACGAAAAGATTGTATAACACATGTCAAATCTTCATCAGACCTTAAAGGAGAAAGAATAATTCATTAGTTAATTCTGAATCTTTTTTAATAAAAACGAAAAACATATGCAGAGTATACATATAGTAAGAGTATTACAATGTGAAGATATCTTCACATTTATTACGGAATTCATAAAATTATTTAAAACATGCAAAGAATTGCTATAAAAAATTCAATTAATCAAAACAGGACTTAGCATAATATTAATCGCAAACTAATTTATAACTGCGGATACCTAAATGAAGCATTTTTAATGTGATGAGATGAATTACTACAACCCTCCATATATATGATGAAATAATCCAGAACAGTGCTCTTTCTGACAGGCACATTAAATAAATAACAAGTTCGCGAATAATTGGCTAAAAACTAAAATTACAGGCACTTACATTTATACGGCAGTCCCTTGCGTCGGATCGTAAGGAGCGTCATTGCAAATATCATCAACGGTTTGCGTTGGAAATAATCCATCCCGGTCAGCTGCGTTAAAAAGATTAATTGTGGACAATGCTCAATGTCACCATCTTGATATAAATCCGATAAACTGTAAAGTTTTTGATTGATGGTGAATGGGAATGTTTATTCACCTCTGAAAATAACTACTGTGACTTGAAAATATTTCCTTTTATATGCAGGATCCCCAAGCACCACCCGAAAAGACTAATAGGCGGTTCGTAAGTTTAATGATTGGTTGTCAATGTAACTGGGCGGTGCTATGATAAATTTGTGTACCAATCGTAACACCTCTATTACGGGTCCATGCTTTAGACGTCCTGATTGGTCGACTAATGGTGTCTTTATATTCTCTCCGTAGATTTAATGCTCACATCGTGTATTACCACTTGCAGTCTCTACCACGATAATATTTGCATTTGCGTCCATACTATTCTCAGTTTTCCCATTTTAGAACCCACCCCTTTATGCAATATCCCTCACCCTTTTGCAACATTAATCAACATTTGCCATCTCTATCACGACAATATTTTACATTATTATTTTTTGCGGTCATACTATTCGATCTTCAATTTTTCGCAGTTCGGATTGGGAGATGGACAACTTGAGCGGCTGGAAGTCGTTACAGGAATATCTTCATCAGAGCCGCTCAACTCAGTACCACAGGAAACAAAATTACCGCCGCTACTCTTCATAATCCTGACATAGATCATTACCAGAGACAGCACAGTAACATCCGATGACACAAAGATCATTAGAAAATAAGAAATCTAGATCTGTACAAGCCATTTTTTTTTTGCATTATTATTTTTAGTGGTCATACTATTCTCAGCTTTCCCAAGATTCCTGACTTGTGGATTTGGTTTTATATATATAAATATTTATATATATATGTGTGTGTGTGTGTGTTAATTGCCACTTGCAGTCTCTACCACGATGGTTTCAAATATTTGCAAAATATATGTTTGCGGTCATACTATTCCATCCTCAACTTTGATTAATGTATTCGGCTTGACTTTCTACTTGCCAATTCTCGCGTAGGAGTGTGATTAAATTGTGTTTAGCTCGTGAAAATGAGTGTCTGTTTGGACTGGTAGATAAATGGGCGCCGTAGGTATCCTAGTGGTTAAGACGCTGGGGTGCTGTTTGAGAGATCGAGTCCGGGCAATGACGTTGTGATTTCAGCCTGCCCGTGTTGCAGCTTAGTTCGGATTCCACGTTAAACCGAAGGTCTAAGGCGAGTGAAAAGCTTGACCCTCGTCAAAATGAACAATTCGGTGAGAAGAAAAACCGAGTTAGCTATTATTATTACTACTGTAATTTGCACCGCCCTATATATTGTTGCATATGGAAATATGATAAGGAAAATCATTACTTAATCAAAGGCTAATTTAGCCTATAAATAATTTGGAAAACAATCACGTGATGCTTATGTATATATTTAAGTTCAGTTTTTAACTTCATTATAATAATAATAATGGCGAATTTAATAATACGAGTGGAAGGAGACAAAAACCAGTTTTGGAGACGGGAAGTGGGACAAATTAATTTTTGCGGTCGGCTCAGCGGTAATCTTCCTTTCCTCAAATAAAAAGGAAAGTTATTTTAACGAATGCCTTCCTTGTTTTTAGAATTATAGGTAAAATGAAAATTATTCTTATAGAATATTTCTCATTTAATTCTTTTATCAATTACTTTGATTTCGCGGATTTTGTGTTTATAAAAAATATAGAAAATATATAGAAAGGATTGCCAAAAGTGAATAGACACAGTATACTTTCTAAGGTTTTAGAATAAATGAAAGTGTTTCAAGAATTAAAGGTAAATTGAATATTATTCTTAGAGAATATGTTACTGGAATAATGTACAATATAAAGAGTCCTGTGTATTTGTTTTATTATTATAATTATTAAGATGAATGATTTCTTTTGCTATGCCATGGATTAATTGTCTTGAGGGGTTATGTTTGAATGTAATCTACGTTTTTCACTCCACCTTAGACCTACAGTATACACAATAGACACACGGTGGGCTTATGTTTGAATGTAATCTAATTTTTAACAGTGATTTCGAAATAAAGTCAATAATGTGTGTGTGTGTGTGTGTGCCATCTTCAGGTTTTTGAGCATTAACTCTCTCTCTCTCTCTCTCTCTCTCTCTCTCTCTCTAAATAAAAATTAGATTGTTAGAAACATAGAAAGGATTGTAAAAAGTAAATAGACACAGTATACATTCTAAGGTGTTAGAATAAATGAAAGCGTTTCATGAATTATAGGTAAATTGAATATTATTCTTAGAGAATATGTTATTGGAATGATTTCTTTTGCTAAGCCAATTGTCTAGTGTATTTCTTTTATTATTAATATTAATTGAACGACGTTTAAATAATTAGTTCTCTTGCTGAACAACTTTAAGGAGAAAGTTGGTCTCGCCTTTAATAAATAAATAAATAAGTGGAAACTCGTCTAAATAAGTTAAAATAAGCGGCGCAACATGGCAACTCAACCTAATAAGTATACCTGAACAATTAAAAAACACTATTTGGCAACTCATGTAAATAAATTGAAATAAATGGTGGTATCTAGCAACTCGCCCTAATAAGGTATACCTGAACAATTAAAAACATTATTTGGTAACTCATCTAAATAAATGCTCTCTGGGAACATCTCCATATAAAAATAAGTGATATGTGGCAACTCACGATCCTCTGTATAACAGCCTCTTGGCCTCTGGACGCTCATAATGCGTCTGGCTCCAGCCAGGCGAACGCCTCCTTCCTTCTTAGGTTAAGGCTTAGGTTAGGTTTCTCTTTCGGGGGTGAGGACATCCCACCTTCTCTTCAAAGACCTCCTCCTTCTTCCTCTTCCTCTCTTAGATTAAGGCTACCCCTTTCGTGGGAGGTCATCCTCCCTTCTCCCCCGAAGCTCCCTCCCGTCTCCCCCTTGGCAGCATTGAGTTGTTGCATTACCCTACCCCCCCTTTTCAGCATTGATGTTGCATAAGCCTTGCAACATTGATGTTGCAAAACCCCCTCCCGCTTCACTGCATACCACCTTCGTTGCATAACCCCTACTCACTTTTTCAAAGGCCCTTTGCAACATCTTGCCACTTTGATCAATATTGCATTGCAACATTGCACCAGTCTTGCACTCGTCCATTTTTCGCCCATGCTACTGATGACACAAATATATGTAAGGAAATATTGAACGAAGATGACATAAGAAAAGTATAAAACGACAGTGAAACATTATTCCAGTGGGCAGAAGACAACAATATGAAGTTCAACGAAGAAAAATTCCAACTTCTAAAATATGGTAATAACAAAGAACTACAGAAAAAAAGGGTACAAAACTCCGTCAGCCACACAGATAACACTAAATCCACAAGTCGGGGATCTTGGAGTAATAATGTCGTCGGATGCAGAATTCAGAGAGCCCTATAAAATCAAAATCACAACGGCTAGAAAAATAATGGGAATCATCTGGAGGAGCTTCCGCAGCAGAAAAACAAACATCATGCTCAAATTAAAGAAGAGTCTCGTCCTACCAGTAATTGAATATTGCTCAGTACTCACAAGCCCACACAGAAAAAGGGACATTGTGAGCATTGAAGCTATACAAAGGACTTTTACGTCTAAGATAGAGGAAACGGAAAGTGAAGACAACTGGTCTCGACTACAATCCCTGGAACTACTCTCCTGAAAAAAGGCACGAGAGGTACACAATAATATACATATGGAAAATACTTGAGGGCTCTGTCCCTAACCTCAGAAATGAAATAGAAACAAACTGGAATGAGAGAAGAGGCAGATTTTGTACGGTTCCAGCTGCGGTGGAACAAGGAGCCATGAAAACGAGGATGTAAAATACCCTCAGAAAACGGGGCCCAAAGCGTTTCTATGTCCTTCCAAAAGAAGTGAGGAATCTCCAGCACACCGACCTGAATAACTTCAAGATCCAGCTGGACAGATTCTTGTGCAAAGTCCCTAACCAGCCATGCGTGGCTGGCTACGAGGGCAGGAGGAGATCAGAGATCAGAGATCAGACAGCAATATATATATATATAATATATATATAATATATATATACATATATAATATAATATATATATATATATACATATATATATATAATATATATATATATATATATATATATATATATATATATATATATATATATATAAATATATACATATATAATATATATATAATATATATACATATATAATATATACATAATATATACATATATATAATATATATATATATATATATATAATATATATAATATATATACAATATAATATATATATAATATATATATATATAACTTATATAATATATATATATATATATATATATTATATATATATATATATATATATATATATAATATATAATAATATATATATATATATATATATATATATATATATATATATATAGATATACGTATATAATAATAAACATGTATAATATATATATATATATATAAACTATATAATATATATATATGTATAAAATATATATATATATATATATACAGGGTGATTCAGGAGGAAAGGTCAATATTTCAGGAGGTGATAGTATCGGTCATTGTGAGAAAAAAAATTCATATGAACCTGTCTAATTCTGAATGGTTACGGAGATAGAGCTGTTTGAATCTACAAATACAAAAGCATTGTTAATGGTAATCAAGAAAGAGAAACCAATTACTGTTTCTGACATTTAATGTTTAAACATTGGCATTTTGAGTGGTATCAGATACAGAAATGACAAATTTGTTACAGTTTACAATACGTTTTCGAAAATCCCACCGTCAACCTCAATGCACTTTGCGACTCTTGTGTGAAGATCGCGTGTTGTTCGTCTGAGTTGATCTTGACGTTCCTTTTTGCAGGCAGCAGCATCCAAAATGCGAGGGTGCAATTCGTCTCGTGTATCCACCTTTCTTTTGTAAACTTGACTTTTCATCCACCCACAAAAACAATAATCTAACGGAGAGAGGTCTGGAGACCTTGGTGGCCACTGAATGGGACCACCGCGGCCGATCCATCGACCAGGGAAAGTTTTATTTTGGTATTGCATCACCAGACGGGTAAAATGTGGAGGAGCTCCGTCATGCTGAAAGTACATACCAACGCGTGTAGGCAAGGGAACATCCTCCAATAGCCGTGGCAATTAATTTTGCAAAAATTCTAGGTAACTCTGTCCTGTTAGACGATTCTCTAAACCTAAAGTAACAGGGCCAATCAGCTGATCATCGATGATACCGCACCACACATTGGCAGAGAAGCGATGTTGAAAATTTGTTTCCACAGTGCCATTTGGATTTTCGTCTGACCACCGATGAGAGTTACGAGTGTTGTTGATACCGTCACGGGTGAAAGTAGCTTCATCGGTGAATAGTATTAATCGAAAATCGAAACAATCGGCGCTTAGCATTTACCCAATGACAAAATTCCAGTTGCATGGCAGCGTCTCCTAGTTAAAGGTGTTGTACACGCTGTACATGATATAGATGCAAGCCTTCCTCACTTAATGTTCGCCATACTCTTGTGTGTGGTACATCGAGACGTGTAGAAATTCTTCGTGAGCTAGTAGTAGGACTACGCTCTACCAATTGAAGAATGTTTACCACTTCATCCACATCTTGTTGACCTTCACGTTCAGATAAAACATGAGCGCTCGGAAGTGTACCAATCTCACGCAATGTGTTGAAAACCCTGGTAAACACTCTTCGATCCGGAATTCTGCGGTTCCGAAACCGTCGACGGTATTCTGCAACAGCAGGTGTTGCACTTCCATCGCAAAAACTGTAAACATAGACCATATCTGCATATTCGGCATGTGTGAAGGTGTGTAGCATTCTTAACACTGCTTCAAACACCAAACAATGTCACTCACAACAGTCAGCTGTCGATTGGCTTATGTTACATGCTTACATTACAGCTTACATGGTTCAAGGTTATAGGGGAGGGAAGGGGGAGGAAGAGCTGCGCGCACATCAGATTCAAACAGCTCTCTCTCCGTAACCATTCAGAATTAGACACATGTTCATATGAACTTTTTTTCTCACAATGACCGATACTATCACCTCCCGAAGTAATAATGTTATAATGTATCAGACCAACAGAGACCACAGGATCCACTCATGGTTGGTCTACCTAACTGTGTTCGTAATTGTGTATTGTGCATGTCCTCCGTGGTGGCGGAGGGGACCTACAATTTTACGTGGGTTCCGAACCACAAGGAACATAAGAACATAAGAAATTTTTATAGTGGGCACACTAGGGGCCACTTCGGCTCATCGAGGTGGCTCTACTATGTAAAAACTACCTGTGTATATACAGTATATATATATATAATATTATATATATATTATAATATATATATATAATATATATATATATAATATATATATATTATATATTATATTTATATATATATAATATATATATATATATATATATATGTGATCAGTCTTTCCTTGTGAACAGACGTGTTTTATCGAGTGTCCAGTGTTATCAATTGAATAAGTGGTTTTCGTTGAAGTGTTTTAAAAAAAAATAGTGTTCGGTGCATTCATAACTGAATTGCTTCGTGCTACTAATCATTCATTAACGAATATATTTCATTTATTGACGTTATTCAATACAATATTATTTGATCAAACCAAGACTATTGCACGTGGCTTGCCTTGTTTGTTTTTCAAATCTATCAGAAAACGTGGAGACATAAGGTTCAGAGAGGTCAGTTAGAGTGTGGTCACACACCGTGTGAAGAGAAGGAAAAAAGTCGGGTCGAATCGCGGACAGATAAGTGTTATAAATACTCTTCTTTTACAGATCTTTTCTCGGTAGCTTAATTCTATATTCATTTAGTATAAATTTGTGCTACAAGAACCTGTTTCTGCGTTTCAAAAACGCGGTAGACCTACGTTGTAATTTATTAATTTCCAAACGCTCGTTTTTTGTTGTTTGTTGTTTAACTAATTAAAAGCATGGCACCCCCGTCAAGTACTTGCAGTCGCTGTGAAGGGAAATTTGACGCTTACGCGTTTACAATGGCTAATAATAATGAACAGTTAGTTTGCAGGTGGTGCTCAAACTTGGTAGTGCTGAGGAACGAGTTAGAACGTGAGAAGGAGGCCAGAGTAATGCTTGAAGAAAGGGTGATGCTCCTGACGGCAAAATTAGAATCCCTTGAGACTCCAGTTACGACCCCTCCTGCCTCTGTTTCTACTAATAATATAAATAGTATTAATAGCCCTCTCTCTTCTACTAGTTCCCAAACCTTCGTTCGAGTCCGTAATGGAGCCCCATTGAGAAAACCTAAGAGTGTCTACCAGTAATAACAAACAATAAGTTTTCTGTTTTAGGTTTCGATGATGCTGACGAACTGGAAATACGACTCGTTGGCGATTCCATTGTTCGAGGGCAGCTCGAGGAATTCTGTGGGAGAAACTCTCGTCGTAGACGCCGTTACTGCTACCCTGGTGCAAGGTTGAAGGATATAACTAATAGTGTTGACCAATTTACAGACGGTACCTCCGAGGACACAACGTATGTTATTCATGTCGGTACTAATAACGTTTTAAATTCTAGATCGGAAGAACTGCTGGCTAGGTACAGGGACTTACTAGAGCGATTAAAGGAAAAACTAATAAGATTGTTTTAACAGGTATACTTCCTCGAATTATCCAACGTAACGATTTCTACAGCAAGGCGACCTATATTAACAATAACCTAAAGTCTCTTTGCCAACAGGAAGGAGTGCATTTTGCGAATTTTTGGAACAGTTTCTACGGCAGGAGGGACTTGTTCCTCGGAGATGGACTTCATCTTAATGACGTTGGAGCTGCGCGTTTAGGAAGACTATTTCATAATACTGTCTCTTCTTTTCAGGCTGCCGTAACTCGAACGGTCCCAGCGTAAATTCCAAATTTCCTGCGCTCGCGAAGGTGTCGCAATTACAAACAATTTGAAGGTTCTATCCTTAAATGCTCGTAGCCTACGAAATAAAAAAACGAATTTTTTTCTTTAATTGCTTGTAAAGACTATGATATAATTGCGATAAATGAATCGTGGCTTAGCACTGAAACTCGTGACTTTGTAGGGGAGTATCAAATTAAAGGTTATAGACTTTTTGTTAAAAACAGAATAGGTAGGCGAGGAGGCGGTGTTATGTTGTATATCAAAGATAATATGCGAACGTTATAGAAGTAAAGCACACAATTCCAGAACCGATAGATTCGACTATAGCAGAACTTAAATTGAACGATTTCAAACTTCTTGTTGCGGTTATATATAGGCCCCCTAATCAAACAGCTGATACGGACGAAGCGTTATATCGTGAACTAAAGAGAATAATCGGTAGTGAGCAGGCTTTAGTTATGGGTGACTTTAATTGCCAACGTGAATTACGATACAATGCAGGGAGACGCGGAAGGTAATCGTTTAGTTAATTTTCTCGAGGATAGCTTTCTTATTCAAAAGGTTGGGGAACCTACGAGGTTTGACAGTATTTTAGATTTAGTAATAACTACGGATGATAGGCTAATTACTGATCTTCAAGTAATAGAAACGTTAAGCAATAGCGATCACAATATGGTAGAGTTTGTCCTCTCAGTAAGTCACTCGAAACCAACTAACTCGACTAAAATTCCTAACTTCCAGCACGCAAACTTTTGTAAATTTCGAAATAAATTGTCACACGTCAATTGGGAAAACGTGATGGGGAACTCCAACGCAAAACTAATGTGGGAATCGTTCGAAACAGTATTTAGGACTATAAGTGAGGAATGTTTACCGTACAAAATTAAGCGTGCGAAAGTAAACAACAAGCCCTTGAGGTTTACTTCTAGAGTAGGAGACATTATAAAGAGTAGAGATAGGGCTTATAGGCAACATAAGTGCGATAAAGACAATTTGTTGTTGTGAAACAACTACATATCTCTGAGGCGTGAAGTGAAAAGTGTAATAAAAAAGTCCAAGCGCGAATTTGAAATCTCCAGAGCTCGTGACGGTAAAGAAAACCTCAAGCGATTCTTTCAATACGTCAATAATAGAAATCCAGTAAAAAGTGTCTTCGGTCCATTGAAAAATGTAAACGGAGATCTAGTTTCTGAACAAAAGGAAATGGCTACTTTGCTAAACTAATTTTTTACGTCAGTTTTTACATAGAAGATGTAACGAATATCCCTACGGTCATAGACATAATACCTTTTGATAATGATAATATTTTGGATAATATTGTCGTTAGTGAAGGCGAGGTAATGCGCTATATTGATAAAATGAAAACGCGTAAATCACCGGGGCCGGATTCCATATATCCCATACAACTAAAAGAATTAAAAGATAGCATTGTTGTGCCGCTAACAAAGATTTTTAATGCGTCTATTTCTGAGGGGTGCGTACCAGATAATTTCAAGTTAGCAAACGTAACACCTATCTTTAAGAAAGGCGATAAAGGTGCAGCGGGAAATTATAGGCCAATCAGTTTAACGTCTGTTGTAGGTAAGCTACTGGAATCAATAATTAGGGATCGTATAGTCGAACACTTAGAATTCCATAAGCTAGTTAGAAATACGCAGCACGGATTTAAGCGAAACAAATCTTGCTTAACTAATCTTTTAGAATTTTTCCAAAGCGTGGTTGACGTTTACGATAGACATCGGGCGGTTGATGTAGTGTATTTAGATTTTCAAAAAGCGTTTGACACCGTGCCGCAGAAAAGACTCATTGAAAAAACTAAGACTCATGGAATCAGGGGTGTAGTAATAAATTGGCTAGAAGAGTGGTTGCGAGGTAGGAAACAGAGGGTGGTCGGTGATGGAGCGGAGTCGTGTTGGGCTAATGTAGCGAGTGGCGTTCCTCAGGGTTCTGTATTGGGCCCTTGCTTTTTCATATATATATTAGCGATTTAGATGTCGGCCTAGTCAGTACAGTTTCAAAGTTTGCGGATGAAACGAAGCTGGGTGGTAGGGCGATTAATGACGAAGATAGAGGTAAAATTCAGGAAGATCTGAATAAAATCGTTGATTGGTCAGTCACATGGCAAATGAGATTTAACGTTGATAAGTGCAAAATTTTGCATATAGGTTCGCGTAACGGTAATTTTGCGTATAGTATGTCAGGGAAAGATTTAACAAGCGTAGAGCGGGAAAAAGATTTAGGAGTTATTGTCACTAGTGATTTAAAAGTAGCGAAACAAAGTACAGCAGCGGTCAATAAGGCGAACAAAGTGTTAGGTTTTGTAGCTCGAAATTTTGAGTACAAATCGCGCGATATTATAGTTCCTCTTTATAAATCATTAGTTAGACCCCATTTGGAGTACGCGGTCCAATTTTGGAATCCGCATATGCGTAAAGATATAGACAAAATCGAAAGAGATCAAAGACGAGCAACTAAGATGATTCCGTCGCTTAGGTCAAAGCGGTACTAGGATAGGCTTAAGGAGTTAAAATTGACTACACTCGAGACCAGGAGGATAAGTGGTGATCTAATCCAGGTTTTCAAAATTATGAATGGGTTCGATAACGTAGATAGAGATAGCTTTTTCAAAATATCTCAATATACTAGGACTAGAAATAACGGGTGTAAGTTGACAAGTAGAAGGTTCGAGACAACAGTTGCCAAAAACCTTTTTACGCATAGAATAGTAAATAGCTGGAATAGTTTGCCGGTAGAAGTAATTAGTAGCACGTCTATAAACATGTTTAAAAATCGATTAGACGCATATGTTGATAGATTGGGTATAGTTTAAGGTAGTAAAATTAAGGCTTTGTGGGGATAGATCCCACAGCTCAACACAAGTGTTGTGGGATATAGGGAGGCAGCGTCTTGGGTTAGGGGATACTCTCTGTCCTTACACACCCCATTTAAAGAGATTCCTTTGCTGAGCGGTGCCCCCCATAGTACTGTGAGCTATTGAAAAACACATGATCTTCACTTGCCCCACAAACACCTTTAAATGGGAGACCCAAGATGGGTGCACACACATTTCTACATTACTGTACAGTCTTTACAGCCACACCTTCATAATTTCCTCCTAAGTGTATATATTGTAATGTATATGGTTGTAAATTTTGACTTCGTCCACAATCGATATGGACCGTGACTTATTTTTCGTGACAAGGTACTAGTATTGATGGATACCGTAATGAAATTGACTGCATTCTTTGGATCTGATATATTTGCATGTCCGTTATAAATAGATATAGAGTGTAACATATTAATGGACAGTAGTCTATTATGACTTGATCCTCTAGAACCAGAGATTCTATCTTTAGTTTTAAATCGATAATTAATTAGTTTTGCTAAATTGGTCGTTGCCAATGTACAGGAAGTTGTTGCATAAATTTCTTATGTTCTTGTGGTTCGGAACCCACGTAAAATTGTAGGTCCCCTCCGCCACCACGGAGGACATACACAATTACGAACACAGTTAGGTAGACCAGCCATGAATGGATCCTAGGGTCTGTGTTGGTCTGAAACATTATAACATTATAACATATATATATATATATATATATATATATATATATATATATATGTATTATGTGTATATATAATATATATATATATACATATATATATAATATATATATATATATATATATATATATAATAATATATATAATATATATAATATATATATATATAATATATATTAATATATATATATATATATATATATATATATATATATATATATTGGTGAAGGCCGCTTCTGGCAAGCTTCAATTTCAATTTAAGCAGAAAGCAACAGACAAGAAGGAAAGAAACATCCATCAAGTTGGAAAGGGACTATATTTTGTATATTGCAACGTTTCAAGCACAAACTATGCTCATCCTCAGGCAAAAATTCTAAAAAGTTAAAAACATAATATTAAAAACCATAATGACATTAACAAATTAAAATAGGGAAAAAATTCACAAGCATTAAAAACAAAGTCACATTAAAAAAATTCTAGAAAGTTACAATTAAAAACCATAATGACTATTATGAAACAAAAGCGAACAATTAACAAGCTTTAAAACAATAAAAGTGACACTAAAAACGAACAATGAATAAAAGCTATAAAATACAAAATGTAAAACTCAAAAAACTAAAAATTCACAGGCTATCTTTTAAAACACTAAAAAATTAAAAACCCACACTAAAAGGAACACGCCTTAAGTCTAAGCAGCACAGATTCCGAGGCAAAACTAAAAAAACAGAAGCATCTAAAACCAAGTAAAGGTTGGTTGTTCAAGATGTTCAGTTTAGACGGAGGGGAACGGATGAAATAACAGAGTTAAGCGAAGGGGAGAGTTTTTTAATATACAGGGATTCTAAAAGTCTTAACGTTTGCTCACACGGAGCGGAATCTAAAATGTTAAAATTAGCTAAAGTTATATCGACTTTGCATAGAACAACATGGCTGCGTATAGCTGAAGCTTCTTTAGTTTTCAAAGGTTTGTCAAAGGTTTGAAAACAAAAGAAGCTTCACCTATACGCAGCCTATCCTCGTACGACTTTGACCTAAGAGACGGAATCATCTTAGTTGCTCGTCTTTGAACTCTTTCGATTTTGTCTATATCTTTGCGCATATGCGGATTCCAAAATTGGACCGCGTACTCCAAATGGGGTCTAACTAATGATTTATAAAGAGGAACTATAATATCGCGCGATTTGTACTCAAAATTTCGAGCTATAAAACCTAACACTTTGTTCGCCTTATTGACCGCCGCTGTACTTTGTTTCACTACTTTTAAATCACCAGTGACTATAACTCCTAAATCTTTTTCCTGCTCTACGCTTGTTAAATCTTTCCCTGACATACTATACGCAAAATTACCGTTACGCGAACCTATATGCATAATTTTGCACTTATCGACGTTAAATCTCATTTGCCATGTGACTGACCAATCAACGATTTTATTCAGATCTTCCTGAATTTTACCTCTATCTTCGTCATATATAATATATATATATATATATAATACATATATATATATATATATATATAATATATATATATAATATATATATATATATATATATATATATAATATATAATATATATATATATATATATATAATATATATATATATATATATATATATATGTATATATATATATATAATAAATATATATATATAAAATATATATATATATATATATATATATATATATATATATGTATATATTATATATTATGTATATATATATATATATATATATATATATACATATATATTATATATATATGTAAAATGAACAATGAATAATCAATATTCATTTTTACATAAGAACCAAAATCGCTTAACGCGAGTTTGGATAAAAAATTATTTGTAGCTTTCTATTTTCGTTCGTGTCACAACCCTACGATCTACCATTTCTATAGTTTAGTCGTATCCATTTTCCATTTTTCATTTGTTATAGAATTTATTATAATTAATTATGGTTGTCTTGCATCTCACCCTCGACCCTAGATTATGCATACACATTGCATATAACAGGATTGGAACCCGTAGTTGTACTTCTTAGTCATTAATACCCACTCTTTGTCTCTAATTCGTTCTTGTAAATCTTCCTAATAATGATTTGTACTATACGTACAAATTCAATAACTATGACGTCACATTTTCCCGTCATTAATTTCCCTTCATCATATCTCTAGTATTCAATGTATGAAAATTCTTTAACATCATAATAAAAACTGTACACTCTATAGAAGTCATTATTTATATGTTATGTAGTATAAATATTATTATTCAACCATATTCATCCATACCGTATGTGCCCATGTACTTTGTATTATATTTCTAACATCTTAATTGTCTATTAATATGAAACACTGTAACAAAACAAAGTTATAGTAACTTTTTAATTATAATTAACTGTAATACTTTAATTTAATATAATGTAATGTACTTTAATGAAACTGTACTTAATGATGTAATGTACTAAATGACGCAGTCAATGTACTTTAATGGAATTGTAGTTAACGATAATAAATGAATTGGTAATTATAATCATAGTTACAGTGGACCAAAATTAAAATGTACTCAATGTCCGAACCCGACATTATGTCGCCATAAGGAATGTAGAATCGGCGATACTGTTGTTATTTTTTTATTATTATTTTTCCGTTGGAATAAATTTTGATGTGCTTTCTACTTTGCCAAATAATTGATGACCTGTTGTTTTTTAAAATCTCATAATCATTTTTTTAGATTTAGCTTAATAATGAATCCTGAGTAACTTTTGCCATGTCATGTTTTGTATACATTCTTTCTTCGTTATAAAAGATGAAGTCATGTCTTGCCTAAGCATTTAATTGTAAATCTTAAACCTTTAATTTTTACTCATATGCATATTTTAGTGTAAAGATGCATAGTTCAATTTCCACTTTTAGTTAACTTGGCAGATCATGATAACATCAGATCTGAAAAAATGCAATTTAAAATAAAAATATGGCTTCATCTTCAAATATCTTGTTTATTCGTTTAAACCTTAACACAGCTAAAAGATTTACTTTATTTTCAAATATTGTGCAAAAATAATGCAGCCTCTTCAACCTTTAATAGTGATGATGTTAGTAGAATCGGGGTATATAAACACCCACCAATTTCTACCATGTTTATTCTGATTCCAACTACGAGGCTGAGCATTACCTGTAACAGTTTAGGAGTAAAACACAGTAAGAAAAAGTCTTTATCTTCTCCTTCGAGCCGTGCTCTCTTCAGAAAACTTAGTCATTAGAATCTCCCGATAAGTTACAAGAAGAATCGGGGAGAAACCTCAAAGAATTTAATAAGCCTCTCAGAATCCTCCGAGCCACTATAGAAGAACTCGGAGAGTAGTATAGAAGAAACTACTGCAAGTAACAGATCCGTTGCTGCCTCCTAACCAGAACCCACGACGACTTCGAACCAACCCAGGGCCATAGACGGAGGGGTTAACATATATATATATATATATCCACTCATGGCTGGTCTACCTGTGTTCGTAATCGTGTATTGTGTATGTCCTCCGTGGTGACGGAGAGGACCTACAATTTTACGTGGGTTCCGAACCACAAGAACATAAGAAATTTATGTAAAAACTGCCGGTAAATTGGCAACGACCAATTTTGACGAAACTAAATAATTATCAATTTAAAATTAATTAATCATCGATTTAAAACTAAAGATAGAATCTCTGGATCCAGAGGATCAAGTCATAACAGACTACTCTCCACAAATATGTTACACTCTATATCTATTTATAACGGACATGCAAATATATCAGATCCAAAGAATCCAGTCAATTTCACTACGGTATCCATCAAGTCACGGTCCATATCGATTGCGGACCAAGTCAAAATTTACAATCATACACATTACAATATATACACTTACGAGGAAAAGGGTAGGTGTGGCTGTAAAGACTGTACAGTAATGTAGAAATGTGTGTGAACCCATTTTGGGTCTCCCATTTAAAGGTGTTTGTCGGGCAAGTGAAGGTCATGAGTTTTTCAATACCTCACAGTACTATGGGGGGCACCACTCGGCAGAGGAATCTCTTTAAATGGAGTGTGTAAGGACAGAGAGTATCCTCTAACCCAAGACGCTGCCTCCCTATATCCCACAACACTTGTGTTGAGCTGTGGGATCTATCCCCAGAAAGCCTTAATTTTACTACCTTAAACTATACCCTTTCTATCAACATATGCGCCTAATCGATTTTTAAAAATGTTTATAGACGTGCTACTAATTACTTCTACCGGCAAACTATTAGATCACCCCTTAACCTCCTAGTCTCGAATATTGTCATTTTTAACTCCTTAAGCCTATCCTCGTACGACTTTGACCTAAGCGACGGAATCATCTTAGTTGCTCGTCTTTGAACTCTTTCGATTTTGTCTATATCTTTGAGCATATGCGGATTCCAAAATTGGACCGCGTACTCCAAATGGGGTCTAACTAATGATTTATAGAGTGGAACTATAATATCGCGCGATTTGTACTGAAAACTTCGAGCTATAAAACCTAACACTTTGTTCGCCTTATTCACCGCTGCTGTACTTTGTTTCGCTACTTTTAAATCACCAGTGACTATAACTCCTAAATCTTTTTCCTGCTCTACGCTTGTTAAATCTTTCCCTGACATACTATACGCAAAATTACCGTTACGCGAACCTATATGCAAAATTTTGCACTTATCAACGTTAAATCTCATTTGCCATGTGACTGACCAATCAACGATTTTATTCAGATCTTCCTGAATTTTACCTCTAACTTCGTCATTAATCGCCCTACCACACAGCTTCGTATCATCCGCAAACTTTGAAACTGTACTGACTAGGCCGACATCTAAATCGTTAATATATATAAGAAAAAGCAAGCGGCCCAATACAGAACCCTGAGGAACGCCACTCGCTACAGTAGCCCAACACGACTCCGCTCCATCAACGACCACCCTCTGTTTCCAGCCTCGCAACCACGCTTCTAGCCAATTTATTACTACACCCCTGATTCCATGAGCCTTAGTTTTTTTCAATGAGTCTTTTGTGCGGCACGGTGTCAAACGCTTTTTGAAAATGTAAATACACTACATCAACCGCCCGATGTCTATCGTAAATGTCAACCACGCTTTGGAAAAATTCTAAAAGATTAGTTAAGCAAGATTTGTTTCGCCTAAATCCGTGCTGCGTATTTCTAACTAGCTTATGCACTTCTAAGTGTTCGACTATACGATCCCTAATTATTGATTCCAGTAGCTTACCTACAACAGACGTTAAACTGATTGGCCTATAATTTCCCGCCGCATCTTTATCGCCTTTCTTAAAGATAGGTCTTACGTTTGCTAACTTGAAATTATCTGGTACGCACCCCTCAGAAATAGACGCATTAAAAATCTTTGTTAGCGGCACAACAATGCTATCTTTTAATTCTTTTAGTTGTATGGGATATATGGAATCCGGCCTCGGTGATTTACGCGTTTTCATTTTATCAACATAGCGCGTTACCTCCCCTTCACTAACCACTATATTATCCAAAATATTACCATTATCAAACGGTATTATGTCCGGACCGTAGGGAGATTTGTTACATCTTCTATAGTAAAAACTGACGTAAAAAATTCATTTAGCAAGGTAGCCATTTCCTTTTTTTCAGAAACTAGATCTCCGTTTACAGTTTTCAAAGGCCCCAAAACGCTTTTTACTGGATTTCTATTATTGACGTATTGAAAGAATCGCTTGGGGTTTTCTTTACCGTCACGAGCTCTGGAGATTTCAAATTCGCGCTTGGACTTTTTTACTACACTTTTCGCTTCACGCCTTAGAGATATGTAGTTGTTTCGTAACCACAAATTGTCTTTATCGCACTTATGTAGCCAATAAGCCCTATCTCTACTCTTTATAATGTCTCCTACTCTAGAAGTAAACCACAAGGGTTTGTTGTTTACTTTCGCACGCTTAATTTTGTACGGTACACATTCCTCATTTATAGTCCTAAATACTGTTTCGAACGATTCCCACATTAGTTTTGCGTTGGAGTTCCCCATCACGTTTTCCCAATTGACGTGTGACAATTTATTTCGAAATTTACTAAAGTCTGCGTGCTGGAAGTTAGGAATTTTCGTAGAGTTAGCTGGTTTCGAGTGACTTACTGAGAGGACAAACTCTACCATATAGTGAACGCTATTGCCCAACGGTTCTATTATTTGAAGATCAGTAATTAGCCTATCATCCGTAGTTATTACTAAATCTAAAATACTGTCCAACCTCGTAGGTTCCCCAACCTTTTGAATAAGAAAGCTATCCTCGAGAAAATTAACTAAACGATTACCTTCCGCGTCTCCCTGCATTGTATCGTAATTTACTTTAGCGCAATTAAAGTCACCCATAATTAAAGCCTGCTCACTACCGTTTATTCGCTTTAGTTCACGATATAACGCTTCGTCCGTATCAGCTGTTTGATTAGGGGGCCTATATATAACCGCAACAACAAGTTTGAAATCGTTCAATTTAAGTTCTGCTATAGTCGAATCTATCGGTTCTGGAATTGTGTGCTTTACTTCTATAACGTTCGCTATATTATCTTTGATATACAACATAACACCGCCTCCTCGCCTACCTATTCTGTTTTTAACAAAAAGTCTATAACCTTTAATTTGATACTCCCCTACAAAGTCACGAGTTTCAGTGCTAAGCCACGATTCATTTATCGCAATTATATCATAGTCTTTACAAGCAATTAAAGAAAAAAATATTTTATATATATATATATATATATATATATATAAATATTTTATATATATATATGTATATATATAGTCTGCGGTTTTGCTTCTACAAAGCTTCAATTTAATATTTAGGAGAAATCCAATGACAAGGAGGAATGTAAATGCCATGAAAAGTCTTCTTTAATGCGCAACGTTTCGAGCAATACGCTCATCATCAGGCTAGATAATAACAATATGAAATTAGAATCAATAAATAGTAAATGCTTTTACTGAATAGGTTTTATGGAAATTATTTTGTCTTTTCACATTTATTTATTGATTCTAATTTCATATTGTTATTATCTAGCCTGATGATGAGCGTATTGCTCGAAACGTTGCGCATTAAAGAAGACTTTTCATGGCATTTACATTCCTCCTTGTCATTGGATTTCTCCTAAATATTATATATATATATATATATATATATAATATATATATATATATATAGAATATATATTATATTATATAATATATATATATAATATATATATTATTATATATATATATAATATATAAAATATATATATATATATATATATATATATATATTGTATATATATATATTAACAAGCCCTTGTGGTTTACTTCTAGAGTAGGAGACATTATAAAGAGTAGAGAGGGCTTATAGGCTATACAAGTGCGATAAAAAATCTGTTGTTACGAAACAACTACATATCTCTAAGGCGTGAAGCTAAAAGTGTAATAAAAAAGTCAAAACGCGAATTTGAAATCTCCATAGCTCGTGACGGTAAAGAAAATCCCAAGCGATTCTTTCAATACGTCAATAATAGAAATCCAGTAAAAAGCGTCTTAGGTCCATTAAAAAATGGAAATGGAGATCTAGTCTCTGAAACAAGGAAATGGCTACCTTGCTAAACGAATTTTTTACGTCAGTTTTTACTATAGAAGATGTAACGAATATCCCTACGGTCATAGACATAATACCTTTTGATAATGGTAATATTTTTGGATAATATTGTCGTTAGTGAAGGGGAAGTAATGCGCTATATTGATAAAATGAAAACGCGTAAATCACCGGGCCGGATTCCATATATCCCATACAACTAAAAGAATTAAAAGATAGCATTGTTGTGCCGCTAACAAAGATTTTTAATGCGTCTATTTCTGAGGGGTGCGTACCAGATAATTTCAAGTTAGCAAACTTAACACCTATCTTTAAGAAAGGCGATAAAGGTGCGGCGGGAAATTATAGGCCAATCAGTTTAACGTCTGTTGTAGGTAAGCCACTGGAATCAATAATTAGGGATCGTATAGTCGAACACTTAGAAGTGCATAATCTGGTTAGAAATACGCAGCACGGTTTTAGGCGAAACAAATCTGGCTTAACTAATCTTTTAGAATTTTTCCAAAGCGTGGTTAACGTTTACGATAGACATCGGGCGGTTGATGTAGTGTATTTAGATTTTCAAAAAGCGTTTGACACCGTGCCGCACAAAAGACTCATTGAAAAAACTAAGACTCATGGAATCAGGGGTGTAGTAATAAATTGGCTAGAAGAATGGTTGCGAGGCAGGAAACAGAGGGTGGTCGTTGATGGAGCGGAGTCGTGTTGGGCTAATGTAGCGAGTGGCGTTCCTCAGGGTTCTGTTTTGGGCCCCTTGCTTTTTCTTATATATATTAACGATTTAGATGTCGGCCTAGTCAGTACAGTTTCAAAGTTTGCGGATGACACGAAGCTGGGTGGTAGGGCGATTAATGACGAAGATAGAGGTAAAATTCAGGAAGATCTGAATAAAATCGTTGATTGGTCAGTCACATGGCAAATGAGATTTAACGTGGATAAGTGCAAAATTATGCATATAGGTTCGCGTAACGGTAATTTTGCGTATAGTATGTCAGGGAAAGATTTAACAAGCGTAGAGCAGGAAAAAGATTTAGGAGTTAGAGTCACTGGTGATTTAAAAGTAGCGAAACAAAGTACAGCGGCGGTCAATAACGCGAACAAAGTGTTAGGTTTTATAGCTCGAAATTTTGAGTACAAATCGAGCGATATTATAGTTCCTCTTTATAAATCATTAGTTAGACCCCATTTGGAGTACGCGGTCCAATTTTGGAATCCGCATATGCGCAAAGATATAGACAAAATCGAAAGAGTTCAAAGACGAGCAACTAAGATGATTCCGTCTCTTAGGTCAAAGTCGTACGAGGATAGGCTTAAAGAGTTAAAATTGACTACACTCGAGACTACGAGGTTAAGGGGTGATCTAATCCAGGTTTTCAAAATTATGAATGGGTTTGATAACGTAGATAGAGATAGCTTTTTCGAAATATCTCAATATAATAGGACTAGAAATAACGGGTGTAAGTTGACAAGTAGAAGGTTCGAGACAGCAGTTGCGAAAAACTTTTTTTACGCATAGAATAGTAAATAGCTGGAATAGTTTGCCGGTAGAAGTAATTAGTAGCACGTCTATAAACATGTTTAAGAATCGATTGGACGCGCATGTTGATAGAAAGGGTATAGTTTAAGGTAGTAAAATTAAGGCTTTGTGGGGATAGATCCCACAGCTCAACACAAGTGTTGTGGGATATAGGGAGGCAGCGTCTTGGGTTAGGGGATACTCTCTGTCCTTACACACCCCATTTAAAGAGATTCCTCTGCCGAGCGGTGCCCCCCATAGTACTGTGATGTATTGAAAAACTCATGATCTTCACTTGCCCCACAAACACCTTTAAATGGGAGACCCACAATGGGTGCACACACATTCCTACATTACTGTACAGTCTTTACAGCCACACCTACACTTTTCCTCGTAAGTGTATATATTGTAATGTATATGGTTGTAAATTTGACTTGGTCCCCAATCGATATGAACCGTGACTTGATGGATACCGTAATGAAATTGACTGGATTCTTTGGATCTGATATATTTGCATGTCCGTTATATAATAGATATAGAGTGTAACATATTTGTGGATAGTAGTCTATTATCACTTGATCCTCTGGATCGAGAGATTCTATCTTTAGTTTTAAATCGATAATTAATTATTTTTAAATTGATAATGTATATGGTTGTAAATTTTGACTTGGTCCGCAATCGATATGGACCGTGACTTGATGGATACCGTAATGAAATTGACTGGATTCTTTGGATCTGATATATTTGCATGTCCGTTATAAATAGATATAGAATGTAACATATTTGTGGACAGTAGTCTATTATGACTTGCTCCTCTGGACCGAGAGATTCTATCTTAGTTTTAAACCGATAATTAATTATTTTTAAATTGATAATTATTTAGTTTCGTAAAAATTGGTCGTTGCCAATTTACCGGCAGTTTTTAAATAAGTTTATGTTCTTGTGGTTCGGAACCCACGTAAAATTGTAGGTCCCCTCCGCCACCACGGAGGACATACACAATACACGAACACAGTTAGGTAGACCAGCCATGAGTGGATCCTAGGTTCTTTGTTGGTCTGAAACATTATAACATTATAACATTATTATATATACATATATATATATATATATTATATATATATATATATATAATGTATATATATATATATATATATATATATATATATATATATATATATAATATATATATAATATAATATATATAGAATATATATATATATAATATATATATATTATATATATTATATATATATATATATATAATATTTATATTATATATATATATATATATATATAATATATATATATATATATATATATATATATATATATATATATATATATATATTATATATATATATATATATATAATATATATTATATATATATATATATATATATATATATATATATATATATATATAATATATATATATTATATATATAATATGTTATAATAATGTTATAATGTTTCAGATCAACAAAGACCCTAGGATCCACTCATGGCTGGTCTACCTAACTGTGTTCGTGTATTGTGTATGTCCTCCGTGGTGGCGGAGGGGACCTACAATTTTACGTGGGTTCCGAACAACAAGAACATAAGAAATTTATGTAAAAACTGCCGGTAAATTGGCAACGACCAATTTTTACGAAACTAAATAATTATCAATTTAAAACTAATTAATTATCGATTTAAAATTAAAGATAAAATCTCTGATCCAGAGGATCAAATCATAATAGACTACTATCCACAAATATGTTACACTCTATATCTATTTATAAAGGACATGCAAATATATCGGATCCAAAGAATCCAGTCAATTTCATTACGGTATCCATCAAGTCAAGGTCCATATCGATAGCGGACCAAGTCAAAATTTACAATCATATACATTACAATATATACACTTACGAGAAAAAGAGTAGGTGTGGCTGTAAAGACTGTACAGTAATGTAGAAATGTGTGTGCACCCATTTTGGGTCTCCCATTTAAAGGTGTTTGTGGGGCAAGTGAAGATCTGAGTTTTTCAATACCTCACAGTACTATGGGGGGCACCGCTCGGCAGAGGAATCTCTTTAAATGAGGTGTGTAAGGACAGAGAGTATCCCCTAACCCAAGACGCTGCCTCCCTATATCCCACAACACTTGTGTTGAGCTGTGGGATCTATCCCCAGAAAGCCTTAATTTTACTACCTTAAACTATACCCTTTCTATCAACATATGCGTCTAATCGATTTTTAAAATGTTTATATACGTGCTACTAATTACTTCTACCGGCAAACTATTCCAGCTATTTACTATTCTATGCGTAAAAAAGTTTTTCGCAACTGCTCTCTCGAACCTTTCTACTTGTCAACTTACACCCGTTATTTCTAGTCCTATTATATTGAGATATTTCGAAAAGGCTATCTCTATCTACGTTATCGAACCCATTCATAATTTTGAAAACCTGGAT
>JAJOZX010017532.1:0-44845 GCA_023014485.1 Bathynomus jamesi | reverse complement strand
ATATATATATATATATAGTATATATATATAAAATATGGGTGTGGTGTGTAACCACTCGATAGAAAGAACCCCTTAAAAAACGCATTAACAACGTAAAAAACAAAAAAACTAACCCCCCACAAAAAAAACAGAAAAAACGCGAAAACCATTAAAATAAATGAGTGACTAAATGATTGTAATTAAACCCTTATAACAGTGTTAACACACTATAAAAAAATCTATACGAAAAATTTGAAGTATAAATTTGAGCGGAACTAAATCAAATAAACATAAAACTGTCAGCACACTTATAAAAAAAAAAACCGAAAAATCCCGCACTAAAAATAACTCATAATTTAGAAAGGAAAATAACTTTGACATCATAAAAAACAACAAAAATAACACTAATTATTTCATAAGTGCTTCTATAAATGAAGACGTTATAATATATAATCGACAACGGGGGTATGGGGGCGGTGGAAAGAAGTAATTCTCCCAAAACACCCCTCTGATTATAATCTACACGAGCTCCATCGTCAAAAAAAAATATATATATATATATAAGCTTATAAGCGTGTGAAACCAGTCATTTCACGCAATACCAGTTTCGGGCATTAAGCATTACTAACCTAACCTTCATAAAGTAATTAAGAGTCTCAAGCATTATGTGCAATGCCTGAAACTTTTAAGCGAAATGAGTGGCTTCACACATTTAATGTAACGTACATATAATATAGGAGAAAAACTAAATTATATACGATATATATACAAATTACATATTGAACGATGATTACACACATTACAGACAAATTATATACAACGATAAATATATTATGTTCAAAGTATATATATGAAGATCAACGTACATTATTAAGCAAATTATATACGGCAATGAAGGCATTATATATCGGTGTGTGTGTGTGTGTGTGTAATACACGAATATATACGAGTACATATACATGACCGATGAATCAAATAATAGTACGCTGCAAAAAGTTGACAAAACGTTGAAAAAAACATTGAAAAAACGTTGGAAAAAAGATGAAGAAACGTTTGTGTCTGACACTAAACTTCAATGAATTAATGAGGGATATCAGTCTCCGATTTATGGCTGAAAGGCCATAAAGTATGACCATTATTAATTTGAGAGGGTTCATAAATAAATAAATAAATAAATAAATAAAAAATAAAAAAAAAAAAAAAAATTATATATATATATATATATATATGGTAACCACCTGGGGATCGAACCCGGATCTTCCGATTGCCGGTCAGATATGCTAACCACTACACCATGGGTCTCGATGGTGTAGCATATCTGACCGGCAATCGGAAGATCCCGGGTTCGATTCCCGGGTGGTTACCTCATTTTCATTTGTTCGTTCTCCCTCCTCATCTGTGCGGAACGTTCTTCTGTACAAGCGTCGTTCTTTACATAATTATAGTGTGTTTGCAGTTAAAATGTATATATGTGCGGCATGCGGAGGTGCCCCTCAGGCATTGGTTTCTGCTCGTATGTAGGAGAATTACGACTTCTGATTAATCGAGGACCATGGTGAAGTGGTTAGCATATCTGACCGGCAATCGGAAGATCCCGGGTTCGATTCCCGGGTGGTTACCTCATTTTTCATTTGTTCGTTCTCCCTCCTCATCTTGTGCGGAACGTTCTTCTATACAAGCGTCGTTCTTTACATACATACATATATATATACATATACATATACATATATATATATACATATACATATATATATACACACACACAGTAGTATATATGGTCTTCTTTCTCTTCATTTGATTCCTCTGATACCCTGTGCTCTTCAAGCTGCAACAGTTCTTCAGTGTTGAGTTCTTCACTATGAGATTCCAAGAGCTCTTCGACATCGTCCGTTTCCAACTCGAAGCCCAATTGTTGACCCAGCACAGTAGTTGGCGGTACGCCATATTCCCTGCCAATGTCTGCAGCACGTTTTCCATTTTCAAAATCATCTATAATTTTTAGTTTAATCTCCAATGTGGTCACATTTCTAGGCCTTTTACCTTTACCACCACTTTGTACATCCTTAGAAGGGGCCATTTTCACTTAATTTTACTGAAGTGAATTAAAAACGCAAATATTTTAAAGTAAATTACGTAGTAAAACTGCACGAGGTCTGTCTCCACTAAGCGCTCAACAAAGACTGATGCCCCCGCGGGCAGACGACGATTAATAGAGGGAGGACGATTAACGAAATAATGATGTTAAATAGGGAACGACGATAGATCGAAACGACGATTATAGAGGGACTACTGTACTGCAATAAAGTACTAAGAGGTAAAAGTGTGTGTGTGTGTGTGGTGTGTGTGTGTGTGTTGTGTGTGTGTGTGTGTGTGTGTGTGTGTGTGTTCCATGGAAAACGCAATCTTACAATGAAAAGAAAGACAAGTTCAATTACACGCATTCATTATTTTTCAGATTTTTCGGCGTTAAACTAACACTATCCTCAATGCTAAAATAGGCACAAATTAATTAATTAATAAATAATTAATTCTTAATTTTTTCAATTTAAAATCTTAATGTGATAATTTATTTTCCTAAATTAGTTTTTTTACTGGTCTTATGATATATTAGTTTGTAATGGCTATTATTATTATTATATATAGAAAAGGACACCAAACAGCAACAGACCCTTGGAGGCTGTCTGTTTAAGAAGAGTGGTTAAAAGCAAGGAAGAAAATTTAAAGAGAAGTGAAAATTTCAAAGCAGAAAAAGGAGAAAATCCGAATAAAAATTCTCCACACTATCTTTTATGCGCAAACAAATATTTCTAACTGGCGGTTTAAAACAAGATAAGAATCTAGTCTCTTTTTAAAGGACTCGAACCGAATTACTTTGAACTACGCTGGCTGGCAATCCATTCCACAAATTAACTATACGATTAAAGAAAAAATATTTAGCTTCGTTAGAATTAAAATGTTTACCCGCTAATTTGAAACCATTACCGCGAAATTTTATCCGCATTCGTGAAGACGACATATTTTTCGGCGTCAACCTTATCAAAACCTTTAATCATTTTAAACATTTGAATTAAATCTCCTCGAATTCGTCTTTTTACGAGTGAAAATGAATTTCATGTTTTTAAACGGGCAGTGTATGATTTGTTTCAAAGCCTGGGGATCATCAGAGTAGCCCATTCTTGCACTCTCTCTCCATTCTGTCATGTCCTGTCGCAAATATGGATACCAGAACTGAACGCGGTATTCCAGGTGGGGAGGAAAGGAACTATATAATGTCAGCATTGTTTTTCAGACTTTAAAATCAAATGTTCTACCGATAAAGCTAAGGATTCTATTTGCTGATCTAACCGCTTCGATACACTGCTTACTCAGTCGGCAAAATCTCTCTCTTCCGTAACACTCGTTAGTGTCTTGTTGCGTATAGAATACTTTTCTCTAACATTGTTTCTATCGATATGCAACGTTTTACATTTATCTATATCGCAGTTCATTTGCCAACTTTCCGTTCACTCGAGTAAATCATTAATATCTTCTTGAACCTACAAACGTTCCACCGCTGATTTTGTTCGTTCCCCAAGTTTGGTATCATCCAAAAATTTTGAAATTATACTATTAATAATAATAATAATAATTCCTATCTCAACGTTATTGATACAAATAATAAAAAGAACTGGTCCCAGAACTGATTCCTGAGGCACGCCGCTAGTTACGCTTCTCCATTGAGACGCTTTGCCGTTAATGACCACTCTCTGTTTGCGTCCGCTTAGCCAATTTTCACTCCATTTGAGAACATTACCATCAATTCCGTGAGACTGAAGTTTAGCTAATAATTTCCTATGGGGCACTTTAGCAAATAGCCAAATACCTTTTGAAAATCGAAATATAGAAGAACATCCACTTTTTACTCTCGTCATATATCAATCGTTAAAAGTGTTCAGCAAATTATAAGACAAGAACAATTACGTCGAAAGCCGTGTTGAGAATCTTTAATTAAATTATTCATTTCGAAGTGATTAACTATTTTGTTCTGAACGATCGTCTCCATGAGCTTACCAACGACTGAAGTCAAACTAATAGGACGATAATTTCTCCTTTTTAAATACTGGTATGATGTTTGCAAGTTTCTAATCGAACGGAATTTCTTCAGACTGTAATTATTTATTAATTACTATTATTAATTAATTTTATTTATATTATTGTATGATCTTTTTCTGCCCAGTGTGATGGTTACACGTGTTTCGTTTGAAGTCTGAATAAAAGTGATATTACAATAAAAAATCCTGCAGTTAATCCTTTTTAGGTAGTGCCAATTTTTGAGTGAATATTCAGTGTACACAGTCGTATGCCTCTAAGTAGTGAAATAGCGGCGTATGTTGAAATAAAGCAAATAAAATCAAAGCAACTTAATCTATACAGCGTTCCCCCGGTACACTCCCGGCACCAATCATTAAGAATCTACAGCGTGCCACATCCCCCATCCCCCCCCTCGAAATAACGGAAAAAACTTTACCTCCCTCATTTAATAAAATCAAATCAAGTACCTCACTTAATTAATTACCCTTTTGAGTTAATATTTCTTGCACAATCATTTACGTGCCATTAGAAACATGGCAATAGCAAATAAATTCATACAACCCTGTGGATACTGTAAAAATGAAACAGATGAATCAAAGACAATCCGCTGCGACCTTTGCCAGTCCTTAGTCGAATTTCAATGCCTGAGATGGAGCGACGAAGAAATTGTCTTGTAACAGGCGCTAAACAATTGAAACTGGAAAAATGAACAGGAAAAAAAAAGACAGAATAAGCGAGTAAACGGGAAACAAATAAAAGCAGCACCAACGGAGGAAACAGGCGCAAAACCAAATCCAACGATTCAAACAAAGGACATTAGCAGCAATAGGAGAAAACAAGTAGACAAAGAAATCAAACCGAAACCACCAAAAACAAAGGCCCCAAGTAAAAATGGGGAAGAAATTATATGTAAATACGGTGTGAAAGGAATCTGCGGATATAAGGAAGGAGAATGCATTTATGAACACCCTCCCTTATGCAACTACTTCTACAATAATTGTCACTGTAAATTCGGTGGAAACTGCAAATTCTACCATCCGGACATTTGCAAGACCTACACGACATATGGAACCTGCCAGTACGGGAGAAAATGCTACTACCATCATCTCCCGACAAGTTCAAAGGACAAGTTTCAAATGGCAGCAGGAGAAATGCAAGAAAAAAAATGTATGCATGCAAATAGCAAACAAAATTTTTTTTTTCAACATCTCGGACACTACGGATGCTAAATCTTACACAGCACATGCAGCTGACACAGCTGGGAACCCTCGAGCCGGACCGCTTCGTGGCAAGAAGCTACCAGAACAGGTAGGCGGGAACGGATCCATCTCGGAGGACCACAAGTCTACAGAACACCAAAGGACAACGAACTTAAAATGTACAGGGGGCTTTGCAAAACAAAGAACATATACATTGTCCTGGCAAATATTCAAGGAATAAAAACGAACAATAAACAGTTTCTTACCTGAAAGGTTTCATGGACGAAAGAAAGGCGGACATCGCATGTCTCACAGAAACACACATTAAAGAGCGCCAAGGAAACTGCAAACACTATATCGATAAGAGAGAATTGCATATGATGGATTAGACTTACTAAGAGCGGATAGAATAGCGAGACGTAAAGGTGGCTGTGCTATTTATATACACAAGAGGCATATGACAGAGATGGTAATATAAATCCAACAGCTTCCTTGAAAACCCTTGCAGTGAAAATAGAGAAACTAAACGTGGTACTGATAGTTATCTATAGACTCCTAAACTCTCCAAATGAAAAATTTTCAGATGCCATTAATGATATCAGAACCGGAATAAAGTCCATAAACTCTCCATCCCCTAATATAATAACGCTGTGGCGATTTTAATTTCCCATTTATAAAATACAAAAAGGTGGGTAGAAATATATTTATACAGCAAGATATAGGGGATACAAGAGAGGACCAGGAGCAAGCAAAAATGCTGATCGCCCTCACAAACCAGTTTATGCTGACACAAGAGATAACAGAAAATACCAGAAAAAATAACTGCTTAGATCTGGTATTCACAAATAACATGAACTTGATTAACTTGATTGCTAGTATAAAAATAACCCTAAATATTACCTCAGACCACAATATAACCGAGTTATCAACAAATATGGCGATAACATTAAAAGACTATACATACGGAAGGAAGAAGCAAATTTGGAGCTCTTAACTTAACTCCAAGACCATAAATTGGGAAGAAATCAGATCACACATGACCCAAATAGAGTGGAGAACAGTTTTAAAGAATAAAACAACTAAGGAAATGCTAACAATCTTGGAAGAAAAGACGCTGAGAATTTTAGAAAAATATGCTCCGAAAGCACAGCCAAAAGGAAAGAGGAACTGGCTAGAGAGGCAAAGGAGAAGACTATTCCGCAAAAGAAAGAGTAGCGGCGAAGTTCGCTAATTGCAGAGAGAACAATGCCAGGAAAGTAATACAAGAAAAACTGGAGAGTATCGATAGGGAAATACAAACCCTGATTAAGGGCCATACAGAGAGGGAAGAGGAAAAGGCGGTAGAAACAATAAAGGAAAAAACAAACTACTACTATAGCTATGCGAAAAAGAAAAAAACGCGCTACTATCGGACCCTTAAGGAAAGGAAATAACACAGGCCTGCGATGGTTTTTTTTGTTCGAAATATTTCATCACTTATATAGTAAATTTTGCACGCTGATTCCGAAAATAATATTCATTTTTTGCCATCACGTACAGATTTTTCACAAACTGTCATATTTCATATTACATATGTAAGTAATTTTCATTAAATATTGATTAAAAACTACTGCCTACAAATGCTTATAAATGCTTGGTTTCACCAAAACATCAAAAAAATGATATATCAGGGAAGGTGGGACACCAGCATGATGGCTGATTACTGCTGGATGTTGAAACGGGATACTCGAGAATTATTACATAAAAGAAAAGGAACAGCGCGTACATTCAAGACAAAGGCATAGATCTCACAAAAACACTCAAGACAAATAAATGAATATGTAATTAACGTTAATAGTCCTCTCTTTTTAAAGTTGTTTGCATTTGTAATTAGTATAACAAAGCGAAATAGGTACCTAATGTAAATTGAAATAAATAATATTTATTTATGCTGTTTTTTCCCTTCCAGTTTGCGAAAAATCCTTACGGGATAGAAAAAAAATGGACACCTTATTCGAAATCAGCGTAGTTGAATTATATAAAATCAGTTATTAGTAAGAAAACAACTCTTACAAAGTTATCACTCGCAGGCCTGCATAATGAACACACAGACGATCTAAAAGAACTATCTGAAACATTGAGAGCCCAGTATGAATCGGTCTTCAGTACCCCAAAAAGTGACAAAGCGATACCTGACATAGATGCATTCTTCAAAGAGAAATTGCAAGGAGAATGTATAACAGACTTTGCTGTAGCAAGAGCTATATGACAAATGAATCACATTCAGCTGCAGATCCGGACAAATGGAACGCACTATTGATTAAAGACTGTAAAAATGAAATAGCTACACCCTTATACTGGATATGGAGAAGATCCCTAGACACTGAGGAAATACCGAGCATTTTGAAAAGAGCGAACATTGTCGCTATATATAGAGGTGGGGGGGATAGATCTCAAGCAAAGAACTATAGACTAGTGTGTCAGTGACGTACCACCTCACCAAAATATTTGGAAGAATAGTCAAAGAAAATCTATGACTTCCTGGAGACGCTGGAAAGATTCAACGAAAATCAACACGAATTCCGATCAGGAAGATCATGCCTATCACAACTTATAGAGCACTATAACAATATCCTAGATGCAAAGTGGGAAAATGGATCTACAACTTCCTCAGAGAATGTCTACTGGTCGTCAAAATTCAAGGTGTCATCATCAGAATCAGAAGTACGCAGCTCAGTACCACAAGGTACAGTACTGGCCCCACTCCTGTTCATTATCATGCTAACAGACATAGACAGTGGAGTAAACAGCAACAGTATAGTAACATCCTTTGCGGACGATACAAAGATCAGCAGAAAAATCAGCGATGCAAATGAAGTGGAGGCCTTGCAGAGGGACACGAACAAGATATACAAATGATCAGAAGACAATATGACGTTTAACACCGAGAAATTTCAGCTCTTGAGATATGGTAGAAATAAGGAACTTAGACTGCATATTATGCTCCAGATAAACAGGAAATTCAGAGTAGAACGAAAGCGGCCGACTTCGGGGTAATAATGACCGATGATGCCAAATTCGAGACAAAATCAGATAGCAATAAACAAAGCAGAGAGAGTGGCAGGAGAGGTACTAAGAATGTTCAAAAGGAGGGACAAGACAGTAATGATTCCCCTGCTGAGAACATTGATCATACCAAAACTTGAATACTGCTCAGTTTTGACGTTCCCAGATACAAATGGAAGATACAAATAAAACGAAGAAACGCGCACACATTTCACAGCCAAGACTGATGGCTGCAAAGAACTCAACTACTAGGAAGGACTACGTAAACTAAATCTGTACTCCGTGGAAAGGAGAGAGAGAGAGGTACACCATAATCTACATATGGAAAATGATCGAAAAACTGATACCAACCCTCAAACTAAACCCAATTACCATCCAAACAACGCTGGAAAATAGGGAAGGCAGAATGTGTAATGTTCCCAAATTAAAAACCCGACAATGGACCTCCTCAACAGTGAAGGAAAATAGCTTGGTTGTCAGGGGGGACCAAGACTTTTTAACCAGCTTCCTAAGGACCTCAAACGTTACAGGGGTCAAAGTTGAAGTTTTCAAGAGAAGACTAGATGCCTGGCTCAGGACGGCACCAAATAAGCCGGGTGTACCTGGCTATTTGCGGTGGAGAGCGCAAGAGAGCAACTCGCTCCCCCACCAAGCCAGGCCTAGAGGCGGGGCCACCAGCTTGACCGTGTGAAGAGACCAACACACGGAACCTAAACGAGGTTATACTGTATTAAGAGGAGCGACTATTCAGCAGTTCATTTCTTTAAGTACTCTTGGGTAGAGCTTATCTGGACCTGGAGTTTTATTAGGATCAATTTTACCCGTGGCCGAGTACACTTCACTTCCACTAATGGCAAAATCGTGAAGCTTTATATGATCATCATTACGCATGATTACGGGAACGGAAATTTTTTTCATATTTTCGTTAGTAAACACAAAAGAGGAGAATTTATTTAAAACTTCCGTCATTTAAATCATCGTAAATTTGGTCGATGTTTTCGCCTATGATTAGACCAATAGTCCGCGGAGCTATTCGTTTTATTCTCAACATACGTGTAATTATAGAATTCCTTCAGATTCGATTTAATTTGGTTCACTATAAATAGCTCATAGTTGCGCTTGTTTTGGCTAAGTTTTTTGCTTCGCCTTTTCATTAACTTGTATTCATTTCCGTCGGACAGATTATTTGTTTCTTTGAATTTGAAATACGTATTTCCTTTCAACGTTAAACATTTTAATTTCAGTATTCCACCATTTAGGTTTAACAAACTTCACCAGTCTCCGTTTACGTAATGGGAGATACTTGAATCTAAACGTTTGAAATAATTATAAAAAGAAGTCCATGTGCCGTTAATATCATCTCGAAATAAAGTCTCATCCCAATTATTAGTGATGCACCGGAGGCAGATTTTGGCCGGAACCTCCGGCTTAGTGTTTTTTCCTCCGGCCGGAGGCCGGAGATTCCGGCAAATTGATTTATTTCAGTGTGTGTGTGTGTGTGTGTGTGTGCCATCGTCTCATCTATTTAGGGTTTATATAATTACAGTCCTGCTATTTTAAATTATTAGGTCTTTAATAACAAACTTTATAAAAGTCGACTTTCTATGCTGTGTGTGTGCTAATTTCTCTAAAAATTCCCATTGAACAGAATATCCTCAGGTTATGAAACTTATGATGTCTTGCTGAATGCTGAGTAAAGTAGCCTATATGAAATCAATTATTAATACAATCACTGATCACCAGTGGTAGGCACCGTTAACCAAAAAGTTAACTTCGATAACGATAATCCGTTAACCCCAATTTTTAACTCCGATAACGATAATCCGATAATTTTAATACAAAGTTAACGGAAGTTAACGATAATCCGTTAACGATAACTTTCTTTACTAACATTTAAAAAAATCGAGGAAAAAAGCTTTAAAACCCATAGAAAAAGTTTATTTATGCAAAATCCAACAATAAATAGGTATTTAACTATTTTTATCAAGTTTTGCAACTTTTTTGCTTAACTTTTTTTTTTATTTTTAATAAAAAATGTACTGATTACATGTTTTGAAACCCTTGTAACCACTAACCATTAACTAAATTTTAATTTACCAGAGAATTATTATGGCGGGAACTGAAAGGTAAAATTAAATTTTAGGCACATTTATTAAAGACTGACACAATGTGCTGGTTGCCCTTCAGAAAGACCAACTTCTCAAAGTTAGGCCCAACTGCCAGTCTTGACCTCTTGGGCCTCAGGATGTCCTTGCCGAGAGAGAAGAGCCGTTCCACTGCGGCAGAGGACGGAATTGGCAGACTGAAGTTATGGCGGTTTGAATTCATTCGCGGAGCGGTGATCTTCCGTGAATGACTCCTCGCAGTTAACGTGTTAACGGACTTTAACAGACTAAATATCGAGTTATCGGAAGTTAACTGGTCCGATAACGATAAATGGAAATTAACTTCCGTTAATAGTCCGTTAAAAAAGTTAACTTCGTTAATTAACTGTTATCGGATTAACGCTTTAGTGCCCAACACTGCTGATCACTCATAAAATAAATTATTATTACAGTCATCGGAGAACTGAAATATTCGGATAGGTGCAGAAATGAGGTTTTATAGTTTTATAGAATTAAAACTAAAAGTTGTCAGAATTGAGTTTGGTGTACTTGGCACCTCCGGCCAGAGGCCGGAGTTTAGTGAGACCTCCGGCCGGAGCAGAAGGTTTTCTAAAATGGCTGGAACTACTACTCGGCCGGAGCCGGAGCTCCGGTGCATCACTACCAATTATGGGTTGAAAGTTGCAATATATCTAAGTATCTGATGATGTTCAGTTCTGGGGACCTGTATGTAGACATTTCCTCGACGGAGATTTTATTGAGACCAAAAAGCGAAAATATACAAGTTAACCTACCAACCCCAACGTAACCTCATTTAATCACCCTAAATTTAGAAGGTCGTCAAGACTATTGTTTCCTTATCGAAAGAGCATTGCAATAATAATATTGTAATAAAAGTTTCAGAATACGCTATCAATAATAATAATGATGTACTAGCCGATGCCGATTCTTTGCCTATATTTTAAAAAATCGATTCCCTTCATAAAGTTTACTAATCTAATGTGAAAACTTTCAATTTTCATACTTTCACATTTCAAATTTGTTTAAATGCTTTCCCTTAGCTTACTCCACAATATCACAATATACAGTATCAGAATTTGTTACTCATATACCGTAGCTGAAGTGATGTTAAACAGTTTTATTGCTCAGGAAAATGATAGAATAATTTTATTTTAGTTTCATAAATTGAATATCAATATTTAAAGTAATTGGTTCTCCTCATGTTGAAGGTATTTTCTTTCTTCAATAACGTAAACAACAAAATTTTTCATTAAAATTTCAAGACCCTGGTGGCCTATTTGAATAAAAGAAATGGATATACAATCTGGGTTTATAAGATTGTTAACATACTTAAAATAAGGTAAACATAATAAGATGGTTTAATATATAAATTATAAAGTACAACTTAGTATAGAATTATTATTAACAGAGTAGGAGATTACAATAGTTTATAATACTGAAATTAGCTGGTTAGAGAAAATTTAAATTTATGGCCAACTTAACTTAGCTTTGCCCTTTTCCTGAATGTAAAATATTTTTATATAATTACACTTTGAAATGAGTATAAATTATCATAAATAGTGTTTGGTCATTATGCAGAAAATGACATGGCCTGAAGTTCAATTCAAAAATATATTTTTCTAGTGTATTTTGGTGTGCTCTGTTCAAATATAACCTTCATTTCCTGTGCAAATGAAAAGAATTATGATTTTCGGTACATTAAAATAATGCACGGTTAATATGTTTTAAATGACATGGGCTGGACCTGTAAATCAAAATAACTTTTTATGAGGTAGTTTTAGTTGCTTTATTCAAATTTGTCGCTCATTTTTTGTGACAACTATTGTAGAAAATAATAATAATAATAATGTAAATATATATATTTAGTGTATTTGTAGTCGGGGGTGGTATAACGTCATGTTACTCTGCGACTTCATTAGTTTGTTGGTTTCTGTTCTGGCTATTTTTTTTTCCTAATTGGATTCAGTTTCGTGGTGTTTGTGATAGAATTATGACGTGCCGTTCGTGTAGTTTCAACTTTAAGAACTTGATTCGTCAGGTGCCCTAGATGATAATATGAAAAGATCAGAAGATATTTAGGTGAAATAACAAATATTAACCTGTTAGGTTAAGTGAATGCCCGGTTAGGTCAACTGTACACCCTTGATGATTGGTTAGGTTAAGTCGTGATATTTTCGTTAGTTTAAACGAAAATGATGAGAGCAAACTTTTCTGGTTAATCCTAAGGTGTTTTGCACGTTTCCTGTGGTAATGCGTCATTTACGAAATCTCGTAACATGAACATGTTAGGTTATGCTTTGTATAAAATGTCAAAAACACATTTTTCAAGTGTATTTTGGTGTGCTTTGTTTGAATATGACCATTTCTTGAGCAAATGAACAGAAATACAGTAGTCATTGCATGGCCCAAACACGTATCTCTGTTCATTTGCACAGGAAATGAAGGTTATATTTGAACAGAGCACACCAAAATACACTAGAAAAATGAATTTTAGTTCAACTTCAGGCCATGTCATTTTCTGCATAATGACTGTTTTGCAATGAAAATTTTAAAATTTAAAAAAATCGGTAAGAGAATCGGCTAAATTTGGCCGATGCCGGTGTCAATTAATCGGCACACCATTAAATAATAATAACTTGTTATAATGTTTCAGACCAACAAAGACCCTAGGATCCACTCATGGCTGGTCTACCTAACTGTGTTCGTAATCGTGTATTGTGTATGTCCTCCGTGGTGGCGGAGGGGACCTACAATTTTACGTGGGTTCCGAGCCACAAGAACATAAGAAATTTATGTAAAAACCGCCGGTAAATTGGCAACGACCAATTTTTACGAAACTAAATAATTATCAACTTAAAACTAATTAATTATCGATTTAAAACTAAAGATAGAATCTCTGGATCCAGAGGATCACGTCATAATAGACTACTATCCACAAATATGTTACACTCTATATCTATTTATAACGGACATGCAAACATATCAGATCCAAAGAATCCAGTCAATTTCATTACGGTATCCATCAAGTCACGGTCCATATCGATTGCGGACCAAGTCAAAATTTACAATCATATACATTACAATATATACACTTACGAGAAAAAGTGTAGGTGTGGCTGTAAAGACTGTACAGTAATGTAGAAATGTGTGTGCACCCATTTTGGGTCTCCATTTAAAGGTGTTTGTGGGGCAAGTGAAGATCATGAGTTTTTCAATACCTCACAGTACTATGGGGGGCACCGCTCGGCAGAGGAATCTCTTAAATGGGGTGTGTAAGGACAGAGAGTATCCCCTAACCCAAGACGCTGCCTCCCTATATCCCACAACACTTGTGTTGAGCTGTGGGATCTATCCCCAGAAAGCCTTAATTTTACTACCTTAAACTATACCCTTTCTATCAACATATGCGTCTAATCGATTTTTAAACATGTTTATAGACGTGCTACTAATTACTTCTACCGGCAAACTATTCCAGCTATTTACTATTCTATGTGTAAAAAAGTTTTTCGCAACTGCTGTCTCGAACCTTCTACTTGTCAACTTACACCCGTTATTTCTAGTCCTATTATATTGAGATATTTCGAAAAAGCTATCTCTATCTACGTTATCCAACCCATTCATAATTTTGAAAACCTGGATTAGATCACCCCTCAACCTACTAGTCTCGAGTGTTGTCAATTTTAACTCCTTAAGCCTATCCTCGTACGACTTTGACCTAAGCGACGGAATCATCTTAGTTGCTCGTCTTTGAACTCTTTCGATTTTGTCTATATCTTTGCGCATATGCGGATTCCAAAATTGGACCGCGTACTCCAAATGGGGTCTAACTAATGATTTATAACGTGGAACTATAATATCGCGCGATTTGTACTCAAAATTTCGAGCTATAAAACCTAACACTTTGTTCGCCTTATTGACCGCTGCTGTACTTTGTTTCGCTACTTTTAAATCACCCGTGACTATAACTCCTAAATCTTTTTCCTGCTCTACGCTTGTTAAATCTTTCCCTGAGATACTATACGCAAAATTACCGTTACGCGAACCTATATGCAAAATTTTGCACTTATCAACGTTAAATCTCATTTGCCATGTGACTGACCAATCAACGATTTTATTCAGATCTTCCTGAATTTTACCTCTATCTTCGTCATTAATCGCCCTACCACCCAGCTTCGTGTCATCCGCAAACTTTGAAACTGTACTGACTAGGCCGACATCTAAATCGTTAATATATATAAGAAAAAGCAAGGGGCCCAATACAGAACCCTGAGGAACGCCACTCGCTACATTAGCCCAACACGACTCCGTTCCATCAACGACCACCCTCTGTTTCCTGCCTCGCAACCACTCTTCTAGCCATTTTATTACTACACCCCTGATTCCATGAGCCTTAGTTTTTTCAATGAGTCTTTTGTGCGGCACGGTGTCAAACGCTTTTTGAAAATCTAAATACACTACATCAACCGCCCGATGTCTATCGTAAACGTCAACCACGCTTTGGAAAAATTCTAAAAGATTAGTTAAGCAAGATTTGTTTCGCCTGAATCCGTGCTGCGTATTTCTAACTAGCTTATGGAATTCTAAGTGTTCGACTATACGATCCCTAATTATTGATTCCAGTAGCTTACCTACAACAGACGTTAAACTGATTGGTCTATAATTTCCCGCCGCACCTTTATCGCCTTTCTTAAAGATAGGTGTTACGTTTGCTAACTTGAAATTATCTGGTACGCACCCCTCAGAAATAGACGCATTAAAAATCTTTGTTAGCGGCACAACAATGCTATCTTTTAATTCTTTTAGTTGTATGGGATATATAGAATCCGGCCCCGGTGATTTATGCATTTTCATTTTATCAATATAGCGCATTACCTCCCCTTCACTAACCACAACATTATCCAAAATATTACCATCATCAAAAGGTATTATGTCTATGACCGAAGGGATATTCGTTACATCTTCTATAATGAAAATTGACGTAAAAAATTCGTTTAGCAAGGTAGCCATTTCCTTGTTTTCAGAAACTAGTTCTCCGTTAACATTTTTCAACGGCCCCAAGACACTTTTTACTGGATTTCTATTGTTGATGTATTGAAAGAATCGCTTGGGGTTTTCTTTACCGTCACGAGCTATGGAGATTTCAAATTCGCGCTTGGACCTTATTACACTTTTCGCTTCACGCCTTAGAGATATGTAGTTCTTTCGTAACCACAAATTGTCTTTATCGCACTTATGTAGCCTAAAAGCCCTATCTCTACTCCTTATAATGTCTCCTACTCTAGAAGTAAACCACAAGGGCTTGTTGTTTACTTTCGCACGCTTAATCTTGTACGGTACACATTCCTCATTTATAGTCCTAAATACTGTTTCAAACGATTCCCACATTACTTTTGCGTTGGAGATCCCCATTACGTTTTCCCAATTGACGTGGAACAATTCATTTCGAAATTTACAGAAGTCTGCGTGCTGGAAGTTAGGAATTTTAGTCGAGTTAGCTGGTTTCGAGTGATTTACTGAGGACAAACTCTACCATATTGTGATCGCTATTGCTTAACGGTTCTATTACTTGAAGATCAGTGATTAGCCTATCGTCCGTATATATATATATATACATACACACACACACACACACATATATATATATATATATATATATATATATACACACACACATACACGGGCTACGTCGTGGCAAATGTCGTAACACAGCTTCCTGGAGATCAGCGAAGTTAAGCGACAATGGGTCTGGGTAGTAGTTGGATGGGAGACCGTCCTCCGCGCCCAGATTATGTAGCGACCCGTGTATGTAAAGCTGTAGGTCCCCTCCGTCATATGACCTTAGATGTTGCGAAGGAGATTAAACAACCCCAATAAAAAAAAACACATATATATATATATATATATATATGTATCAAAATAGACTAAACTCCTTATAAACAAGTACTTTTAAAATATACTCAAATGAATAAATTAAAATATATACATACATACATATACACACCAGTGTATATACTGTATATAATTTTTTGAAGTGCTTTTCTACAGATTTCAATTTCTTTATACTTATATTGAACTCCAGAGCATAAACGCAAGAATAGCGTTTTCTCTACTTTGATAACTATAGGTCAACTTAAAGAGAAACAGGTCATGTGTATAATGTGATATACACACACACACACACACACACACACATATATATATATATATGTTTATTATGGGTTATTTCGTATATGATCTTATATCAGTTATATGATATACAACTATGGTCAAACACAATCAATATCTAACTCTTTCGGATACGATACCATAATTATATCCTATACATAAAGTGCAGAGAGAATAATATAAAGTAAATATAATTTTTGTATTTAAGCGTGGCCTTTATTGAGGGCCACAGAAACATTCCGAAGAGCTTAAAGGGACACTGGCCCGCAAAGAAAGGTTAATTCTTATTAATATGTTATGAGTTTTCCCTTTTTGACATCCATTTTCTCTCTCTGAAGGTATATATATATATATATGCCTGTACATAAAGTACTTAGATTCACAAACCACAAACAATGGTTGTTCACTCACCGTTTAGAGAGAATGTTGATAAACATCTTATATGAAAGTTTATCAGTGTTAAGTAGTCAACATATTTACGCACACACTTTAATTTGTTTGATGACGAGCCATTTTTGGATTATCGTAAAAAATCTCTCTCTCTCTGACTGCATTGTTACTAACGGCAACCCACAGGTTCCATTCAATTCTGTATTCAACTCAGTTTCCGGTCTGTAACACGTGTTTACTTCCGAACTCACCATTACCCCCCCCACCATTCGTTATATTAATTAAAGTAGCATATTGTATTATTTAAAAGTAACGTATCGTATTAATTAAAAGGAACATATTGTATTATTTATTTAAATTAACGTATCGTAAAAAAAAAAAAAAATGACACGGCCAGCTAAATTGAAAGCAGAATGCTTTAAATGTAAAGTTAATCATTGGTGCGTTGACTTCCCAGAAGGTAGTATCAGCGATATCACATCTCTTAGTATATGTTTGTTTTGTAAACTTAGAGACAACCACGAAAAGGAAGTGAAAGAGCTAAAGGAATTAGTAAAAAAGCTTGAAGCTAGGCTCGTAGCACTGGAAATCCATCCCAGTAGACAAGATCAAACTAAAAACACACAAGCAGATTTAAACTGTAAAATTAAGCATCTAGAGCAAAGCGTGGCACGCTTGGAAAACACGGTGACTATTCCGGAAAATAAAACGGAGGACCAAGAATTCAAAATGGTCAAAAATAAAAGACCCTCCAAACCAAAACCAAAACATAAGGATTTGGAACCCATTACCATCAAAAATAAGTTTCACTTACTTGCTGATGAGGAGGATGAAACCTTTTTAATTGGGGATTCTATGGTAAGGAATCAAGGGGACTTTTTCGGAGCAAGACGGGCGATCAAGAGAAAGCTCCGATGTTTTCCGGGTGCCCCAAGCCAGATAATTAATAGGGAATTACGCAAAATTAATATCAAGAATAAGAGTTGCCCTATCATTGTCCATGTTGGTGGCAATGACGTTTTTATGGGAGGGACAGGAGGGCAGACAGAGCCCATTATAAAAGAATTTAAGAACCTAACTGACAAGGTTAGGGATAGGACAGACATGGGTATGGTCGTAGGAATTCTCCCTCGAATGCGTGCTAGTGACTATACTCTAAGTAAAGCCATTAGCATAAATAAAAGAGTTAAACGCATGTGTGAGGAAAAAGGCCTAAAGTTTCGATTTTTGGCCTACATTCTACGGAAATGGGGAATACTTTGGTTCGGACGGGATACATTTTAACCAGAAGGGGAAAAAGAAGTATGGTGATTTACTGAACATTAATTTGTATAATCTCTTTAAACTAAGACCCCCCAAACCAGCAATTGATCCTGCTCCCCAAACAGTTAAACCTACTACCCCAAACAGTTAAACCTACTCCCCAAACAGTTAAACCTACTCCCCCAGCAATTAGTCCCCCTCCCCCAGTAGTTAGTGACTCTCCTTCCACGTTGGAGGGGGCTCAAGCTCCTGCGGAGATTGTCCCCTCGTTAGTGAAGGGCTATTCAACTCCCGACAGCCCTGGCTGTTCGGGAAACGGGTCGTGCTAGGGGGCGGTCAGAATAGGGGAGGCTCCCTCCGTGCAATGCTTTTTAATGCTAGGTCGATCAGGAACAAGTTTGGCGAGCTACGGGCACTCTTAGCATCAGAATACCAGAATATCGTTGCTATCACCGAGTCCTGGATTCATACTGATCGTAGGGACTACGTTGGGGAGTTCGAAATTCCCGGGTATAGAATGTTTCACAAAGACCGCACCCGTGGGGAAGGGGGTGGGGTACTATGCGTCAGAGACACGTTGAGTCCGGTTGACTGCTAGTTCCGGTCGGAACGGGAGCTGCTTGGCGTCGATCTGAACGTGGGAGGGACGAACTATAGGTTAATCCTGGTGTACAGACCTCCGCATCTCCTCCTCGTGGAGGATACAGCCCTGTACACCGAACTCAGTAGCCTGCTATGGGATAGGGTGTGTGTAGTTTTAGGAGACCAACTGTCGCGGCATAAAGTGGGAAAACAGAACTGCCGATGCTGAAGGGAGGAGGCTAGTTGACTTTGCTGATGAGAACTTCCTCACTCAGTGGGTCAACGAGCCTACACGAGGCGAAAGCGTTCTAGACTTAGTATTCACGACCGAAGACAACCTCGTCACTGGCCTCACCGTTGACGAATCATTGGGCGGGAGTGATCACGGTCTTATTAGGTTCCGTGTGCGCGTCCCTCGGGTGAAGCGTAGTAACTCGAGAGGCAGCAAGCTCGATCTCCGGCGGGCGAACTTTGTTAGCCTCCGGGATAGCGGAGGAGAGATATGGGGTTAGAGGTTGGCGGCGATGTTGAGGGAGTGTGGAGTGCATTCCGGGACGAGTTTATGGTGCTGCAGTCTGCTGCCATACCCTCAAATCCGGTCACCCCTGCTTCAACGCAGCCTAAGTGGTTCAATCGTGACATCGCTTCGGCTATCCGAAATAGGAAAGTAGCGTATAGGAGGGCGAAGGCCAATCGTTCCCACGAGAACACTGAAGCGTATGTCCGCCTGTGTAGGGAAGTGAAGGCGAAGGTTAGGCTAGCGAAACGTAACGAAGAACTACGGGTGGCAAGCCTCTGCAAGGGGAACCCTAATGTGCTTAATGAGTACTTTGCGGGAGTGTTCACCAGAGAGGATACCCGCGTCATCCCCGAGCCAGGCGTGAGGCACGAAGGTGCTGGCCTGGATAGTGTTAGATGTACCGCGACATCGTTGCCGATAGAATAGACAAACTGAGCGCGTTTAAGGCTCCTGGGCCAGACCAGTTTCTCCCAAGAGTGTTGCGAGAAGTGCGCGACCAGGTGGCTCCCAACCTGGCTACAGTCTTCAACAAATCGTTGGAGATGGGCCAGGTGCCTGGTGACTGGAGGGAAGCCAACGTGACCCCTATCTTTAAGAAAGGGGATCACGAAAGTCCAGGGAACTATCGTCCCATTAGTCTCACTTCAGTTGTAGGTAAATTATTAGAAGGGATAATAGCTGATAGGATCGTTGACCATCTGGATTCCTACAAGCTGCTTGGGGACTCCCAACATCGGTTTAGACGGCATAGGTCATGTCTCACCAACTTGCTCGAGTTTTTCCACGTCATGTTGAGTGAGTATGATAAGAGTAGGGCTATTGATATACTTTATCTCGACTTTCAGAGAGCCTTTGATAAGGTACCTCACCGCCGGCTAACGGCGAAAGTGCGCGCGCTGGGTATCGGTGGGTAAATAGGTAGGTGGATTGAAAACTGGCTGAGGAATAGGCGGCAGAGGGTGGTAATTAAAGGGGCTAGATCGGGTTGGGCCTCGGTCACTAGTGGGGTTCCTCAGGGTTCCGTTTTGGGGTCACTGTTGTTTATCATTTACATAAATGATATCGACGGTGGCATCGTCAGTCGGATCGCCAAATTCGCTGATGACACCAAGCTTGGGGCCAATGTTGGGACGCCCAAAGCGATCGAGGAACTGCGTGCGGACCTAGGTAGGATAGGAGAGTGGTCCGAAAAATGGCAAATGCCGTTTAACTTGGGTAAATGCAAAGTGATGCACATTGGCTACGCCAATCCCAAGTCGGACTACTCGATGTTGGGTAGTAGTGATGTAGCGGATGTCATTTTTTTCACATATGCGGATGAGGATGTTTGATTTCAACATCCGCGGATGCGGATGTCTACATTTTCGTTATTTTTTAGGATATATTCGAGATTTGTTGTGTTTAACGTATATAATAAGTTATTATATAGAGAGAGCTGTAGCTATAATGTAGTATAATTGATTAATTGTACAATAATTGCTGTACTTTTCTCTGAACATATAAAATAATATCAAGCATCTAACTAATATAGAAATCAATTAGTGAATTCGTCTGCAAATAAATTCGTTATATTTTGTTGTTTCAGCCACAATTAGAAACCATAATTGTGTTACTAAGATGCGGGACGTGAACCCAACTCAAATGCACCCCACCGACCTCTTTCCCCAACCTCCACCCTTATAGAAAGAGATCTTTAATTAGCTTGATAACTATTTATATTAAGTTTAAAGTTTTATTAGGCATATTTATAAATGAGTAATTAAAATAAAGTAAACTAAGATGTTCATCGTTTAATGTTCAAACTTAATTATAGGAAGGTTATGCTTAAGGAACATTAATTTTTCTGCCTTTTCTGCTGCCAGTCTGTTTCTCTTTTCATCATATATTAATCCAGCACTGATAAAATCTCTCGCTTGGTACGTTTGTTGAGGACAGGCTAAATGTTTCCTTGCAAGTTTACTCAAGTATGGATAGATATTCTGCGTATTTTTCCACCAACTAATAGGATTGTCACATGCAGCCAGGCGTTTTTCTTGGTGATAGCTCTCGATCATTTTTACTACATCTTTTGACATCGCGTAGGTCTCGTCATCGCTGCTTGACTCAAGAAACTGAGAGATATATTCTGTGATAGATTTGCTTGTTGAAGGTGTTGGTTCTGTCACTGAAACTTTTATTCTTTTGGTGGGTGGCGAAGCGACAGATTCAAGAGATTGAAGCTCTTCAACTGCTTTGCCAAGTGATGATTTAACTCGTTCTAATGTACTAGGTGAAAATAACTTAGCTTTGTAACGTGGATCTAAGTAGGTTGCAAGAGAGTAACTTCATACAAGAACAGCCTCTCGTCTTGTCGCTTGCATCACTTTTGCGCACAATGAACTAGTTCTATTAATATAGTAGAATTTGATAATTTCCGCTTATTAATGACATTTTATCTCAACGGTCCACATCCGCACGACAACCGCAGTCCAAAGTGCGGATGCGGGTGCGAGAAAATGTGCGATGTTCCGCGGATGCGGATGTGACCTACATCACTATTGGGTAGTAATATCGAGGTGACTGATTTAGAAAAGGACTTGGGTGTGCTAATTAGCAGCGACCTTAAGTTTACGAAACAGTGTGTAGAGGTGGAAAAGAAAGCCCAGAAACTATTGGGTTATATCAGGAGGCAATTTCAGTTTCAAAACAAGGAGATTGTGCTCTCACTGTACAATTCCCTTGTTCGGCCGCACCTGGAGTGTGCTGTGCAGTTGTGGTCGCCCACCCTCAGGAAAGATATTGAGAGGCTGGAGCGAGTGCAGGCGAGGGCCACAAAGTTAATCCCTTCCGTTAGGCATATGGGCTACAATCGACGGTTACGCGCCCTGAACTTGTTTTCGCTTGAAACTCGGAGGCTGCGCGGTCAACTGATCGAGGTTTTCAAGCTCTTACGCGGGTTCAACGATGTCGATTTTAGAAGTATGTTTAGTTTAAATGATAACCCAACTCGCAACAATGGTTGGGAGTTGGATTTGAAACGGTTTAGGACTATTGTGTGTGGGAATTACTTTATATAAGATCTGTGACACATGGAACAGGTTACCTTCGGAAGTTGTGAACAGTTCCTCTGTGGATCAGTTCAAGAAAAGGTTAGACCAAATTTTGCACACTATTTGAGTGTGTAGAAAATTTTCCGTGACACCCGTTGCCATTGGTACCTCCTCGGTATGGGCCGCAAGGCCTTTTGAGATACTTCTTTTCCTTGTAACACCTTGTAACTCTCTCTCTCTCTGGTATAAAGGTTATGCACATTATTTCTTCTGGATGTTGTAAACTTTATACTTGGGGTGTGACAACCCTTCGGTCCCGAGTCGTGGGATTCTAGAGAAATTGGCTGCCAGTTCCTTTAGGTTCTCTCTCTCTTTCGGGAGGGCGAGTAAAGTATGTTGTACAATCCTGTCCCGTGGGTTACTAGGACCCCATCCCATCCCTACTCTGTCCTTTTAGCTTACATTAAGGATGTTCTCGTCTGACTAAAAAAAAATAAAATAAAATTCTTTTAGTATTAAGTCTTTTTCTCTTCTTTTACTATTAGGACCATACTGCTACCTCATGCGTGGGAAGAGAGGCTTTTGAACCTCTATAAATAACACCATTTAACGCTCGTAGGTTGAGAGAGACTGGGATGGAGGGGTCCCAGGCGTAGGGGCGCGATGAATGGTGTGTGGCTAGTGCCCCGTTAAGCCCATTCCTAACGCGTAATGGCCTGACCAGCCCACTGCGACCGTTCTTTGGTGACCAATTGATGGTGCTTGGATGTACTGCTCTGAGGTGAGAGAGCTTTACTGCCCAGCTGGCTGCCAGGCCAGCGTAGTCTCGGGCGTAGGTTCTGGGTCTGGTGGGATATCCCTTGAACACTGGATTCTAAGAGTCTGGCCGCTTGTGAGTGACTAGTAAGACTTAGTAAGGGGCTGCACCTCGCTGTCGCTCCTGGCGGAAAATGCGTGACGCCTGCGTCGCTAGTGTTTGTCAGTTGGTAGCTGCGACACGTTTGGGACTGTCCGGCCCTGGGGAGACCTTTGGTCGGTGCGGCAGCAGCGAGAGGTGTAGTCTTCTGGAAGGGATGAACGTCACTTGCAAATAGGTGGATGCGTCTACGCGCGGGATGAATTCCCCCCCCCCCCCTCCTTTTTTTATATACTGGTTTTTGATAGTTTTCATTGCTAGAACGCTTTATCTTTTTCATTATTCAGAATTAAAAAAAAAAAGTTACAATGACTGGACCGCAGAAACAAGGCTGAATGTGCGAGGTGTGAAGTAAACCAGTGGGTGACGAACTTCAAAGAAGCCTGCTTCGCGAAGATCAACCACTCCAGCATGTGCCGCTTTTGCGAACTCATGCGGTTTTACGAGAAGCTAGAGGAGAGGGTCCGGTGGCTCGAGTCGTCCAGACCGGCTGTTGGAGGTGCGGCGGTCACTGACGGGGCTGCGCCGCCGCATAACCCGGAGCTCATTCAGGATAGGATAGCTGCCGTGGAAAGGCGGTCCAGCGATGGAATGGACAGATCTCGGGACCGCGGAGAAACGGTAGAGGTGCAACCGGGGGCCAGGGTCCTAAATCAGTGTCAGGAATCGCCAGCGACCCACGTGGAATGCTTGGAACCGAGGCGTAAGGTGGAGGGCGCAGAGAAGGGGCTGAAGGGGTCGATAGAGAAGAGTGGGAAGGGGCCGATGAAGAAAAAGGGTGGGAAGGGGCCTACTGATGGCCCAAAGAAACCGAAGGATGTAGCTACCGGTCGGGGTGGGTTAGGTGGTGTAACTGCGTGTATGGGTGGCGACGGGTTTCGAAAGGTCTCGGGCAAGAAGGCTGCGAAGCCGAAACCTGAGACCCCAGTTGCCCCTGTCAGGACCTCTAACCGCTTTAGTCTCCTGTGCTCGAAGGAGGAAGACACCGTTTTGATTGGGGACTCGCAGATCAGGGGCCAGGAGAAGTACTTTGCTTCTGCAAACCGGGATGGGAGGAAGGTAAGGTGCTTACCTGGGCGGGGAACGGCGCACTTAAGGAAGGAGGTAGAGAAGGTGCGCGTGGCTAGTCGGAGGACTGCGATCGTTGTCCACGCTGGTGGCAACGACCTGTTCCTCAAAGGGATCATCACCGAGATCATTAACGACATAGATGTAGGATTGACTAGTAACGTTTCAAAATTCGCGGACGATACTAAAATAGGCGGTAAGGTTGTTAACGAGGACGATAGAAATAGGATCCAAGACGATGTAAATAGGATTATGGAGTGGACGGATAAGTGGCAGATGCAATTTAACGAAGATAAATGTAAAGTTTTGCATATAGGTTCTCGCAACAATAATTACGCGTACACGATGGATGATAGGGAGTTAGCGAGCGTTGACGAGGAAGTATTTAGGCGTACGCGTAACTAAAGATTTAAAGGTTAGGAACCAGTGCCTGGAGTCTTGCGCAAAAGTGAATAGGATGTTAGGCTTCATAGCGCGTAATTTCGAATTTAAGTCGAAGGATATCATATTGCCCCTTTACAAGTCCCTAGTCAGGCCTCATTTAGAATATGCAGTTCAGTTTTGGTGCCCGTACTTGCGTGAGGATATTGATAGGTTAGAAAGGATTCAGCGTCGTGCCACGAAACTTATTCCGTCATTGCGCAACAAGCCTTATGAAGATAGGATTAAAGTGTTAGACTTGTATTCACTCGAAACTAGGAGATTAAGGGGGGAGCTTATTGAAGTTTTTAAAATCGTTAACAACATCGATAACGTGAATTTTGACAAATTGTTCACTTTCGATAATAGTAATACTCGCAATAACGGATTCAAGTTGCGTGGCAGACGTTTCATTACTAATATCGCTAAAAACTTCTTTACGTTTAAAGTAATTGATAAATGGAATAATCTTCCCGCGTCAGTCGTTCATTCTACCAGCGTTAATATGTTTAAGAACCGTCTTGACGGACATTTTAAAGGTATTAACGTTGTTTAATTTAAATAACAACAAAGTTAGTAACAGAAGCTCTGGTGGTGGTGCTCGGGGATGAGTCTGTTGACGATGAATGCCAGCTTTGACATGCCAGCGTGTGATGCCAGCAAAAAAAAAAAAAAAAAAAAAAAAAAAAAAAATTAGACTAACACGAATGTGGATGTAGCTCATAGTGTAAACTAACCCACTTTTTGTTTAACTTTACCTACTTTTTTTTTTTTCTTATCCTCCTTACTTTGCATGTCTCTAACTCTTTTCTTGCATGTTTGTAGTTTGCATGGTATGACTGAGTTAAGACTGTGTTTGCATGGTTTGTAAGCGTTCTTATTTTACTTCTTTTCATCTTTCACCCCTCTCATATTCTCTCCGACTATTTTTCTGACTTGTCGGCAGTGGCCGGCGGATGATGATGGTGAGACACTTTTCCTCTTTTTCTGAATGAATGTTAACCCACGAGTGATAGGTGTTGCTCCTTACTTAACCCCTTATTCTCTTCTCTTCTCTTAACCCCCTACTCTTTCCTTTCTCTCGGGCTAGCCTTAGAGTGGATCTTAGGGTCTTTGTTAGCCTTAGCTTCTGTAGATCTGTAGATGTCTCTTGCGGATGATCTAAAACTGAAGACAGACAGGGGAATGTTAATGGGGTATTTTACCGCGAATGAATGCCAGTGACCACGCACTCAGTAAGGTCACTGGCATCAACGAGAGGGTGCAAGACTTGTGCGTCCCGCTGGGCTTGAGGTTTATTGACCCCTTCGACGCATTTTCAGGTAAGTGGGACCTTTACCAGAGGGATGATGTCCACCTTAATAACAAGGGTAAAGGTGTGCTAGGCGCGCTGCTCGACCGGCACCTATACAGAATGGTGAGGTCGAGTCCGGGGAGAGAGATGATGGGGCCCCACCGGGGAGATGATGATCAGCCGGTGGCGGACGTACCTTCAACTGAAGGGTGCGTCCAGGTACAGGTGGGTGACCCTCCTCCTACGATGGAGGGGGCTCAGGCTCCTGCGGAAGTTGCCCCCCTCGTTAGTGAGGGGCTCTTCAACTCCCGACAGCCCTGGCTGTTCGGGAAACGGGTCGTGCTAGGGGGCGGTCTGAATAGGGAAGGCTCCCTCCGTGCAATGCTCTTTAATGCTAGGTCGATTAGGAACAAGTTTTGCGAGCTACGGGCGCTCTTAGCATCAGAATACCAGGATATCGTTGCTATCACCGAGTCCTGGATTCATACTGATCGTAGGGACTACTTTGGGGAGTTCGAAATTCCCGGGTATAGAATGTTTCGCAAAGACCGCACTCGTGGGGAGGGGGGTGGGGTACTAATATACGTCAGGGACACGTTGAGTCCGGTTGACTGCCAGTTCCGGTCGGAACGGGAGCTGCTTGGCGTCGATCTGAATGTGGGAGGGACGAGCTATAGGTTAATCTTGGTGTACAGACCTCCGCATCTCCTCCTCGAGGAGGATACAGCCCTGTACACCGAACTCAGTAGCCTGCTAGAGGATAGGGTGTGTGTGTTTTTAGGAAACTTCAACTGTCGCGGCATAAAGTGGGAAGACAGGACTGCCGATGCTGAAGGGAGGAGGCTAGTTGACTTTGCTGATGAGAACTTCCTCACTCAGTGGGTCAATGAGCATACACGAGGCGAAAGCGTTCTACACTTAGTATTCACGACCAAAGACAACCTCGTCACTGGCCTCACCGTTGACGAATCGTTGGGCGGGAGTGATCACGGTCTGATTAGGTTCCGTGCGCGCGTCCCTCCGGTGAAGCGTAGTAATCGAGAGGCAGTAAGCTCGATCTCCGGCGGGCGGACTTTGTTAGCCTCCGGGATAGCTTAGTTGAGATGGGGTTCGAGGTCGGCGGCGATGTTGAGGGAGTGTGGAGTGCATTCCGGGACGAGTTTATGGTGCTGCAGTCTGCTGCCATACCCTGAAAACCGGTCACCCCTGCTTCAACGCAGCCTAAGTGGTTCAATCGTGACATCGCTTCGGCTATCCGAAATAGGAAAGTAGCGTATAGGAGGGCGAAGGCCAATCGTTCCCATGAGAACACTGAAGCGTATGTCCGCCTGTGTAGGGAAGTGAAGGTGAAGGTTAGGCTAGCGAAACGTAACGAAGAACTACGGGTGGCAAGCCTCTGCAAGGGGAACCCTAAGGAGTTCTTCAGTTATGTTAATAGTAGAAAGCCCATTAGAAGCGAAGGACCGAAGCGGCGTTCTGCGGACCTCCGACGCGGACATAGCCAATGTGCTTAATGAGTACTTTGCGGGAGTGTTCACCAGGGAGGACACCCGCATCATCCCCAAGCCAGGCGTGAGGCACGAAGGTGCTGGCCTGGATAGTGTTCGATGTACCGCGACAGTCGTTGCCAATAGAATAGACAAACTAAGCGCGTTTAAAGCTCCTGGGCCAGACCAGTTTCTCCCCAGAGTGTTGCGGGAGGTGCGCGACCAGGTGGCTGCCCACCTGGCTACAGTCTTCAACAAATCGTTGGAGACGGGCCAGGTGCCTGGAGGAAGCCAACGTGACCCCTATCTTCAAGAAAGGGGATCACGAAAGTCCAGGGAACTGTCGTCCCATTAGTATCACTTCAGTTGTAGGTAAATTATTAGAGGTGATAATAGCGGACAGGATCGTTGACCATTTGGATTCCTACAAGCTGCTTAGGGATTCCCAACATGGGTTTAGACGGCATAGGTCGTGTCTCACCAACTTGCTCGAGTTTTTCCACGTCATGTTGAGTGAGTATGATAAGAGTAGGGCGATTGGTATACTTTATCTCGACTTTCAGAAAGCCTTTGATAAGGTACCTCACCGCCGGCTAATGGCGAAAGTCCGCGCGCTGGGTATCGGTGGGGAAGTAGGTAGGGGGATTGAAAACTGGCTGAAGAATAGGCGGCAGAGGGTCGTAATTAAAGGGGCTAGTTCGGGTTGGGCCTCTGTCACTGGCGGGGTTCCTCAGGGTTCCGTTTTGGGGCCACTTGTTATCATTTACATAAATGATATCGACGGTGGCATCGTCAGTCGGATCGCCAAATTCGCTGATGACACCAAGCTTGGGGCCAATGTTGGGACGCCCGAAGCGATCGAGCAACTGCATGCGGACCTAGGTAGGATAGGAGAGTGGTCCGAAAAATGGCAAATGCCGTTTAACTTGGGAAAATGCAAAGTGATGCACATTGGCTACGCCAATCCGAAGTCGGACTACTCCATGTTGGGGAGTAATATCGAGGAGACTGATTTTGAAAAGGACTTGGGTGTGCTAATTAGCAGCGACCTTAAGTTTGCGAAACTGCGTAGAGGTGGAAAAGAAAGCCCAGAAGCTGTTGGGTTATATCATGAGGCAATTTCAGTTTCGGACCAAGGATTGTGCTCTCTCTATACAATTCCCTGGTTCGGCCGCACCTGGAGTATGCTGTGCAGTTCTGGTCGCACACCCTCAGGAAAGATAGAGAGGCTGGAGCGAGTGCAGGCGAGGGCCACAAAGTTAATCCCTTCCGTTAGGCATATGGGCTACAATCGACGGTTACGCGCCCTGAACTTGTTTTCGCTAAAAACTCGGAGGCTGCGCGGTCAACTCATCGAGGTTTTCAAGTTCTTACGCGGGTTCAACGATGTCGATTTTAGTAGCATGTTTAGTTTAAATGATAACCCAACTCCCAACAATGGTTGGAAGTTGAATTTGAAACGGTTTAGGACTATTGTGTGTGGGAATTACTTTATGTATAAGATCTGTGACACGTGGAACAGGTTACCTTCAGAAGTTGTGAACAGTTCCTCTGTGGATCATTTCCAGAAAAGGTTAGACCAAATCTTGCACACTATTTGAGTGTAGAAAATTTTCCGTGGCACCCGTTGGCATTGATACCTCCTTGGTATGGACCACAAGGCCTTTTGAGGTACTTCTTGTCCTTGTAAATCTCTCTCTCATGTCGCGTGTGAACAATAAACACGGTGTGATCTGAACTTTTTTCTTAAGGTCTTACCCCTAATCCCGCCATTAAAAGGATCGTTGCTTCAACGAGCGAGTTGAGGCTTCTTTCACCGCTCATCATAATACCTATTTTAAAGACGATCCCTTTCACTTCTTTGACGCTTTAATAAAACACTCATTTAGACGTCTGCAACTTGATGGAACCACTTTCCACTTTGTTCTTCCTGTCACATCTTCACCCTCGCAATGAGTTCATTAATTAGGGTCAGTTATGAAGTAATACTATCTTTGCTATATATATATATATATATATATATATATATATATATATATATATATATATATATATATATATATATATATATACACACGAGGGGAATCCAAAAAGTTTCCGGAAAAGTTTAATAATTCAATCATTTCAAATCAGAATTTAATGAATTCTTGTTTTGACATGAATTTGGACCTTCATACATATTAGGCCATGCTAAGACTTACACAACCTTGGTGACAGTGCTTTAAGACGGAGTTAAAAAGAACCCTATTTTTCATGGCAACGGAAATCTCAAAATTCGAGTGGAGAGCTAACATTAAATTCCTAACAAAACTTAAATGGAAACCACCACAAATACTTGATGCCTTACGTGAAGTTTATGGAGATGAAGCACCTAAGAAATCAGTCGTTTATGACTGGATCCAAAGATTAAAACGGGTCAAGAGGTTCTTAATGATAACCAAAGGAGTGGAAGGCCATCAACATCAATTAATGAAGAAACCGTTGCTGCTGTTCGGTCACTAGTCGAAAAAGATCGTCGAATTTCCTGTGAAATAATAGCCAATGAGGTGGGTATCTCTCGTGGTTCTGCTCATTCCATTTTGGTGGATACCTTAGAACTTAGCAAACTTTCTGCTCGGTGGGTGCCTAAAGCGTTGCGCCAAGAACAGTTTGACCAAAGGGCTAGTCTTTCTGTTGATCTTTTGAATCGAATGGAAGTTCATGAAGATTGTTTTATGCATAGACTTGTAACGGGGGATGAAACCTGGATTTATCAGTATGATCCGGAAAGCAAAGTTCAGTCAAAACAATGGCTCCCAAGAGGATCAGATGGCCCAATCAAATTTAAAGCAGAAAGATCAGCTAAAAAGGTAATGGCTACAATTTTTTGTGATTGTGAAGGAATAATTTTAGTGGACTTTCTTGAAGGACAAAAAACAGTCACCGCCCAATATTATGAAAATGTTTTGAGGAAGCTGAAAGATAAGCTTGTTGAAAAAAGACCTGGTAAACTTCATCGCGGGGTGCTTTTCCATCACGACAATGCACCTGCTCACACTGCAAATGCCTCAAGAGCCGTGTTACGGGAATTTCGAGGGAAATCATACCTCACCCCCCCTACAGTCCGGATCTAGCCCCTTCCGACTTTTTTTATTCCCAAAATTGAAGGATCACATAAAAGTAACGCGTTTCGACTCGATAGCAGATGCCAGAACAGCAGTTTTGAGATGGTTTCAGTCGAAAAACTCTGAATTTTATAAAAATGGATTGGAACGCTGGAAACATCGCTTAGAAAAGTGTATAGAGATAGGTGGGAATTATGTCGAACGTTGTTGAGCATTCCTAAACGTATATCCTCTTTTGTTTTCTTTTATTAAAGTTATTTGACCATTCTGGAACTTTTATTAAAGGGTTTTTGTATTAAAGCTTTTTGAATTTTCCGGAAACTTTTTGGATTCCCTACGTATATATATATATATATATATATATATATATATATATATATATATATATAATATTATTATATATATATATACACAAAGCGTCGTTCTTTACGTTAATTATACTGCGTGTTTGCAGTTATAATATATATATATATATATATATATATATATATATATATATATATATATATATATGGGTGGCGCAAAAGTCAGGAACCACAGGCACATTTTAATAGTGTGTGTTTTAATGTGTGTTTTGTTCTTTTGAGATTTGTTGTTCAACCTATGGCACAGAAAATGACAATAGATGAACAGGTGGAGATAGTTTTAATATGTGCAAGACTTGGTAACACAGACCGATCAGTTGCTACTGCTTTTAATGACAAACACCCTGAGAGGCCACCAGTTGTTCAGGCATCAGTTGGAAAACTGTTCACTCGCTTCAAATAAACGAGAAGTGCTCATGATCAGCCGCGTAGTGGCCGGCCAAAAAGTTCAACCGATGCAGCAACATCACTAACGGTACTCAATCACCTCGAAAACAGCCCACTAAGTCCTTAAGAAAGTTATCCCAGGAAACGGTTCTCTCTCCAGAAGATCCATTCAACGAATTCTTACAACAAATCGTTTCCACCCCAACAAAGTCCATCTCGTTCAGGAACTACACGGTGACGACATAGACCGTCGTGTAGAGTTCTGCCAGTGGTTTCCACAACATCGACAGCTTCAACGAAGGATCATGTTCAGCAACGAAGGGATATTTCACCTCAGCGGTCGTGTCAATAGGCATAATGCATTAATGCACGCTATTCGGCCAATGAGAACCCCCACTGGATGGAGGAAGGACATGCGCAATTCGATTCACGAATTATGGTGTGGGCTGCGCTCTGGGTGGATTGGTCAATTGGTTCGTACTTTTTGGACGGCAATGTAACAGGTGAAACATATCTGCATATGCTGCAAACATTTGTAATGCCCATACTGGACGACATTCCATTGGCAGAACGGGCGGAGATGTGGTTTCAGCAGGATGGTGCACCACCACATTTCGCAAACATCGCCCAGAGCTCTTTAGATGAAACATTCCCAAGCAAGTGGATCGGACAGCGAGGGCCCGTCGAATGGCCACCTAGGTCTCCAGACCTCACGCCTCTTGACTTTTTCTTGTAGGGCCATCTCAAGTCGGTGGTCTATGCTGATCGACCCAGAACCGTACGTTCTCCAAAGGATAAAATCACATCGAGTGTGCCAAAATCAGTACCAAATACCAATGTGTTAAGGAATGTTCGATCATCATGCATTCAAGGGGTCAGAAAGCGTCTCCAAGTGGAAGGCCACAAATTCGAACATTTATTGTAATTTAGTAAAATGTGCCTCTGGTTCCTGACTTTTGCGCCACCCTGTATATGTTATCCCTACATACCTGAATAATTACAGTAATAATTCAATTACGCAATTTTATCTCTCACTTAAACAAATTCAATAAAAAATTAACTTCTATGGCTTCCTAAAACCTCCCTAACTCCCTCCCAGCATCCAAGTTACCCCCGCCCCCATCACATTCGAAGCCCGCCTCCTACACACACACAACTCCCCTTCCCCACCCATTACTCCCCTACTCGTACAGTTTTTTCCAGGGCCACCCACCCCAACAAATCCCAACCAGATAACTTTCAAGTCACGTTTCTCTCACTTATTTTTTTTAATGGTTACGTCCGGATGAAGGGTACGTCATCCGTCAACACACACACACACACACACACACACACACACGCGCACGTGTGTGTGTGTGTGTATCTCCGCACAAACGAGGTACCGACATTTTTAATCAAATATCTAAAAATGATTAAACTAACCTAACGAACCTTAGTGCCATCGAACCGAAGTTAAGTCGTTAAATAGTGATGTACTGGCTAATCTAACCTAACCACACCTTAACTAACATCACTTAATCACGAGCAACATTCTTTTTTTTTTTTTTCGACAACGTTTCAAGATATTTTATATAATTTTTTAATGTTCCGCGCTACCAAAAGCGTTACCTCAAAAAATAATTAAAAAAAGAAATTACTCCACCGTAGCTGCGAATGAAGACGCGCACAACCTCGCTTATGACCAGCACAATGTTTGGCTACCTTACAAAAACTCGAATTTTTCAGTTGTGGGTGGCGACATTTAACCTAATCTAAATAACCTAATTAACTTAACCTAGCAAAACCCTAACTATCATTATATCTTCAGTGCTGTAGTCCTAAAATTTTAGGAAGGGTAACCGCTACAGGCAAAACTTTATTTAATAGAGCGTTTCATAGAACAATTACTGTATAAAAATAGTAAAAGTTAATTCGAAAAAAAAATATATAGTAAATAAAACAACAAATACAGTCCATGCTTTAGTTACTTTTAATTTGAATAAAAAATATGCATATAGATACTCGTATCAGTCGTATGTATACGGTTCATGACTCCAGATTTGAAAAAATTTACTGAAGCACAGCTCTGAATTTACTTTTTTTTCCCTTACACCACTAGATAGGTTAATGATAGTAAACTCTTGAATTGACGACATACCAATTACAAATTGTTTTAGCTAAACATAATAATACAATAATGTACAGTTTATAACTCACCTTAAGTTTATTTATTCATTGCAGCAGCAACAGTGGACGATGTTAGACCTTGCATGTAGGCATTTGTTGTGAATTTACCGCCATGTATGCTTGGCCACTGATCAATGGCTTTCTGTGTGATCATTGCAGCAGATCTAGTGCCTGGAGGACCCTCCTTCACAATTCTGCACAGCTTAGTCAAATGAGATGGCTTAATGGATCATTTGTGTTCAACAATGTAACCAAGAATGGAGAATGTCCCTTCAGCTGGTGCTTCACTCCAGGCAGTTGATCCATCTTTATCAAAATGCTTTAATCTCTCTGTGATTCCTTTCCACAGCTGTGCTATATATTCTGTCAGCCAATTTATCACTGAGTCTTTTTAAAACTACTTTCAGATCTGGTTCTGGATGGTCTAGCAACTTCAGCAACCTGGTAGTAATCAGAACGTTTCTTGATGTATTTGTAAACTTCATTTAGGATGTAATCCTCAGCTGTTAGTTCCTTTTGCTGCCCTGTGGTATCGTGCTTAAATTCAGAAACTACATCATTTGCATTTCCTCCATTAGCTAATTTGGAAATTGTTTCCATCACTCTTAACATCAGACCTCCTCTTTATACTAATTCTGCACTAACTGTGGTTTTTTGAGCTACTTGCAACATAATCTTTGTTACATAGGAAATCAATACATAGAACTTGGCACTAATTTCTTTCTCTTATGGATGATAAAAAAAACACAATTTTCCACAAATCTGTCAAATTGATCAAATTCGTAATTAACCATGCGAGTATCAGATTTGAGTTTTGGTCTCTTAAAACCAATGATATTGTCAAGAACCATATTGGTATAGTCAAGGCCTGATCTCAGATTTGAAGAGTGATTCTGAATAAAGTCTAAAAGCTCACTTAGTTTACAAATTTTCTTCAATGCATCAACGTGGGCTCGTTCACAAGATGCATTAAGTCCCATCGAAATTTGAAATTTTCTCCAAACAACTTTTTCATTTCGTTTTTAAATGGCTCGTTGTCCTTACAAAAAGCCCCATCTCCAACCATTCCAGATACCTTGGATTTAATTGCTTCTTCAGATAGTTTCAAGTGATTAGGAGACTTCAACACATCAAAAATTTCATTGGCCAAATAAACTCCTGATTTGCTGCGTACTAAATTTATCCCAGCAAGTTTTACAGTCTTATCTTCTTCACTCATAACTAATACAACTAGCATGCTTAATCCCAAAATTGTTCCAATGTCAGCTGTTATTGTTACTGAAGTTTGTTCTAAGAACCACTTTACAGTTTGTTCTTTAAGTTGATTATCTAATAGCTCACAAATTGTCTCGCACGCATGTGTGCTATGATTCAAATTTCCAACCTCACAACCTGACCTATGTAATACAGCTAGAAGTACTGGATATAGAGCCCATGCAGTGTTTGTTTTCATTATGTAGTACATGACTCCAGATTCCTGGGATCTTGGGAGCATTGCTCCAGTAAATTTGACCATGAGAAAAAGTAAATTTGGGTTTGGGTTTTGTTCATCCGCTAGACGTTATGCAATTTTTTGCGTATACGTTCTTGTACAAACCAATTTTTTTAAATTACAAATTTAGTTATTTTAAGTTTAGTTGGTAATTCCATATTTAACAATTATTTTTATTTTTTGTTAAGCTTCAATGTTTTGATAATTAAAATTTTATTAAAACGTATATTTTTTTAATATAAAATTATCAGGATTGGACTATGTTCCATTGATCTCGGCCAGGTTTGATAAATTGGCCAGATAATTACTTGTGCGGTTTTAAGGAATCCACCATGACTCTAGAATTGAAAAGTTTAGTTAAGTTTAAACTTACTTTTACTTACTTTAACTTACCTACTTTTACTTACTCTTCCTTACTTTTACTAAGTTTAAAGCACTTACTTTTACTTACTTTCATTGTACTATATTTACTTACTTTTACTCACTTTTACCATACTATATTTACTAACTTTTACTTATTTTGTATTTTTTCAGGTAGTCAATAATCAATAATGGATCCTAATATTGATGAAGTTGGAGAGAAAAGTGAGGGTGTTAAAAGGGGTTACTTTGTGTGGTCAATGCAAGAACAAATATTCAAAGAAGCAAAACTGGGAGGAACATTTTAATTCCAAAAAAAATATTTGTTACAATACAAGAGGTCCAGAGTTTGGGCCCACAGCTTAGATATTGCAGTAAAGAAATACCAGGATGAAGTGCAGCAAAGAGATACGGCAAAGCAGTCATTTAGTTTGTTCACAAATGTGCTAGTGCTAGACCTCAGAAAAATGAACCAACTTCATCAACTGCTAATCTAGAAAATGAAACTTTTTCACTAGATGTTTCACAGACTGAAGAAAGTGCTTCTCCTCCACCTAAGAAACAAAAGGTAAGTGAGGAATCTGCGCATCAGACTAACAAAACTGCTTTAGAGGAATTTGAAAATTCCCAAATCCAGAAGACATTGAATGCAATTTTGCGCCTAACAAAAGAAACTCACCAAGCTGTTGTGGTTAATAAAGAGAAGAGTCAAAATATGCCTTCAAGTTCAAGTGTTGCATCCAAATCTAATAAAGCAAAAAGCAACAAATTTGACATTTCCATAGCCCATTTAAGCAAGTGTAAATCAATACAAGAAATCCTGAACAATGATTTGATCAAATCTACATTCAAATTGGTGGAAAAGAAGGATCTAGGGCATGCTGATGATTCATTTTCAGTACCAAGTGTTATAATGGAAAACATTGCAAATAGTGACACTAATATGCCTGATGTAGATATAGCTGTTGAGGATGAAGATGATGATAATCAAGATGAAATGAAAACAAACACTGCATGGGCTCTATATCCAGTACTTCTAGCTGTATTACATAGGTCAGGTTGTGAGGTTGGAAATTGAATCATAGCGCACACGCGTGCGAGACAATTTGTGAGCTATTAGATAATCAACTTAAAGAACAAACTGTAAAGTGGTTCTTAGAACAAACTTCAGTAACAATAACAGCTGACATTGGAACAATTTTGGGATTAAGCATGCTAGTTGTATTAGTTATGAGTGAAGAAGATAAGACTGTAAAACTTGCTGGGATAAATTTAGTACGCAGCAAATCAGGAGTTTATTTGGCCAATGAAATTTTTGATGTGTTGAAGTCTCCTAATCACTTGAAACTATCTGAAGAAGCAATTAAATCCAAGGTATCTGGAATGGTTGGAGATGGGGCTTTTTGTAAGGACAACGAGCCATTTAAAAACGAAATGAAAAAGTTGTTTGGAGAAAATTTCAAATTTCGATGGGACTTAATGCATCTTGTGAACAGAGCCCACGTTGATGCATTGAAGAAAATTTGTAAACTAAGTGAGCTTTTAGACTTTATTCAGAATCACACTTCAAATCTGAGATCAGGCCTTGACTATACCAATATGGTTCTTGACAATATCATTGGTTTTAAGAGACCAAAACTCAAATCTGATACTAGCATGGTTAATTACGAATTTGATCAATTTGACAGATTTGTGGAAAATTGTGTGTTTTTTGATCATCCACAAGAGAAAGAAATTAGTGCCAAGTTCTATGTATTGATTTCCTATGTAACAAAGATTATGTTGCAAGTAGCTCAAAAACCACAGTTAGTGCAGAATTTGTAGAAAATATATTTTATAAAGAGGGAAAACTGTTATGTTAAGAGTGATGGAAACAATTTCCAAATTAGCTAATGGAGGAAATGCAAATGATGTAGTTTCTGAATTTAAGCACGATACCACAGGGCAGCAAAAGGAACTAACAGCTGAGGATTACATCCTAAATGAAGTTTACAAATACATCAAGAAACGTTCTGATTACTACCAGGTTGCTGAAGTTGCTAGACCATCCAGAACCAGATCTGAAAGTAGTTTTACAAAAGACTCAGTGATAAATTGGCTGACAATATATAGAACAGCTGTGGAAAGGAATCACAGAGAGATTAAAGCATTTTGATAGAGATGGATCAACTGCCTGGAGTGAAGCACCAGCTGAAGGGACATTCTCCATTGGTTACATTGTTGAACACAAAGGATCCATTAAGCCATCTCATTTGACTAAGCTGTGCAGAATTGTGAAGGAGGGTCCAGCTCCAGGCACTAGATCTGCTGTAATGATCACAGAGAAAGCCATTGATCAGTGGCCAAGCATACATGGCGGTAAATTCACAACAAATGCCTACATGCAAGGTCTAACATCGTCCACTGTTGCTGCTGCAATGAATAAATAAACTTAAGGTGAGTTATAAACTGTACATTATTGTATTATTATGTTTAGCTAAAACAATGTAATTGGTATGTCGTCAATTCAAGAGTTTACTATCATTAACCTATCTAGTGGTATAAGGGGAAAAAAAGTAAATTCAGAGCTGTGCTCCAGTAAATTTTTTCAAATCTGGAGTCATGATGTAGTATAAGATGTTGCCACATAAGTCTTCTATGCGTTTAGTAGTGTTCCGAGAAGATGTTTTCATCACTTCATAAACAGCAGCTCTTTGATCATGCTGAAGTTTAATTAAATGTCTCTTCAGGTGGGTTTTCAGATTTCTAAACCATCTCTCTTGATTTTCTCCTTGTTTGCATACATAGGTTAAATCTTTAACATTGAAGTAACCTTTTATGTTAGAATGTTTGTCTGAAGCACATGCTTTGGGGTCTGTGCAAGCTATGCAATATAATGTAAATATTTTATCATCAGAATCATCATCAATATCTTCTTGATTATCATCATCTTCATCCTCAACAGCTATATCTACATCAGGCATATTAGTGTCACTATTTGCAATGTTTTCCATTATATCACTTGGTACTGAAAATGAATCATCAGCATGCCCCTAGATCCTTCTTTTCCACCAATTTGAATGTAGATTTGATCAAATCATTGTTCAGGATTTCTTGTATTGATTTACACTTGCTTAAATGGGCTATGGAAATGTCAAATTTGTTGCTTTTTGCTTTATTAGATTTGGATGCAACACTTGAACTTGAAGGCATATTTTGACTCTTCTCTTTATTAACCACAACAGCTTGGTGAGTTTCTTTTGTTAGGCGCAAAATTGCATTCAATGTCTTCTGGATTTGGGAATTTTCAAATTCCTCTAAAGCAGTTTTGTTAGTCTGATGCGCAGATTCCTCACTTACCTTTTGTTTCTTAGGTGGAGGAGAAGCACTTTCTTCAGTCTGTGAAACATCTAGTGAAAAAGTTTCATTTTCTAGATTAGCAGTTGATGAAGTTGGTTCATTTTTCTGAGGTCTAGCACTAGCACATTTTGTGAACAAACTAAATGACTGCTTTGCCGTATCTCTTTGCTGCACTTCATCCTGGTATTTCTTTACTGCAATATCTAAGCTGTGGGCCCAAACTCTGGGACCTCTTGTATTGTAACAAATATTTTTTTTGGAATTAAAATGTTCCTCCCAGTTTTGCTTCTTTGAATATTTGTTCTTGCATTGACCACAAAAGTAACCCCTTTTAACACCCTCACTTTTCTCTCCAACTTCATCAATATTAGGATCCATTATTGATTATTGACTACCTGAAAAAATACAAAATAAGTAAAAGTTAGTAAATATAGTATGGTAAAAGTGAGTAAAGTAAGTAAATATAGTACAATGAAAGTAAGTAAAAGTAAGTGCTTTAAACTTAGTAAAAGTAAGGAAGAGTAAGTAAAAGTAGGTAAGTTAAAGTAAGTAAAAGTAAGTTTAAACTTAACTAAACTTTTCAATTCTAGAGTCATGGTGGATTACTTAAAACCGCCCAAGTAATTATCTGGCCAATTTATCAAACCTGGCCGAGATCAATGGAACATAGTCCAATCCTGATAATTTTATATTAAAAAATATACGTTTTAATAAAATTTTAATTATCAAAACATTGAAGCTTAACAAAAAATAAAAATAATTGTTAAATATGGAATTACCAACTAAACTTAAAATAACTAAATTTGTAATTTAAAAAAATTGGTTTGTACAAGAACGTATACGCAAAAAAATTGCATAACGTCTAGCGGATGAACAAAACCCAAACCCAAATTTACTTTTTCTCATGGTCAAATTTACTGGAGCAATGCTCCCAAGATCCCAGGAATCTGGAGTCATGTGTAGTATAATGCAGTTTCATAGTGAGACAGTAGATACTACAGTAGTTACATATAGTGGATAAAAGTCCGTAAGTGCTCAGCATTCAGCTATGGCTACTATAGTAGGTAGTAAAACGCTACTTCCCTGAAATTTTTAGGAAGGATAACGCCGTTACCGCGTTACCCTTCGATTACACCCCTGTATATCTTTTTTTTTTTCATAGTATTGTAAAAATTTTCAGTACACAAACAAAAAATCAAATTACGACACTATTAATGTCGCTACACGCGCGTTCGGGAGTCCCCATGAGCATATTGCGTATCCTAGATTGTCACGGTTGTGTGTAGTAGCCAAGAACACAACTATATATATATATTTTTTTTTAAGCGTGCTAAAAATAATTTAAATAATTATGGTTCCATTATTAATCTCAAAGAGTAATTATTTGTATTACCATAATTAGTAATTAAAAAACTTTTGATGAATCCGGCGATTATTTTTATTATTTACTTTTTTAATTCAAACTTCTTTCCCTGATTTATTTCCCACGCCTCCTTTCTCCTTCCCTCTCTATTCCCCCATCCCGATTCAGCCCCCTTAAAAAAGCATTTTCACTCCCTCCTTGTCTAGATGTAGATTTAAAAAAACAAAAACAAACAGTTTATTATGTGTGTGTGTGTGTGTCACACACACACACACACACACACACACACACACACTTTCCCGCTACTTTGTTAACTTTTTCTTTGGTTCTATTCCTCTTTGCGTAACTTAGGCGCAACACTATAAAGACTACGTTTTTTCATACAATATATAAATTCCCGTAATGCTTATATTACGCAGAACAAACTAAAATACTTGGAACTATTGAAAAAGGGACTTATACACATCTAGTCCACGGGGAATTTAGTCAATATTGTACACTCAGAAAAATATTTCGTTCCTTACGATACAAAGCAACAAATGGTACCGAAATTTAAATATATTTAATCCGCCTTAAAGAAAATAAAATTTTAAAATACGTTTAACATTTGTAAAATGAGCGCACATTTCTTCGTTAATAAGTGATTTAAAGTGAATCTACGATGATATTGGTCAATTTGCGCCGCTTGATTAACATTTCTAACGCTACATTGCTTTTAATTTTCTTTGTTTAAAGTTAAATGCTACATTTTTTTTAAAATCATGAATCGAATACATGCTTTATGGATCTCATTTTGTAAAAGTAAAAAATAAGAAATGACGACAACTGGAACAAAACTATAAATTAAAGTAAAAAAGAGCATCGTGGTAAAATGTAAAACTAATTTAGTTATCTTCTGTTCAAAAAAAAAAAATCTCAAAATATCTCTCTCTCTCTCTCTCTCTCGATAGGATAGCTGCCGTGGAAAGGCGGTCCAGCGATGGAATGGACAGATCTCGGGACCGCGGAGAAACGGTAGAGGTGCAACCGGGGGCCAGGGTCCTAAATCAGTGTCAGGAATCGCCAGCGACCCACGTGGAATGCTTGGAACCGCGGCGTAAGGTGGAGGGCGCAAAGAAGGGGCTGATAGAGAAGGGTGGGAAGGGGCCGATGAAGAAAAAGGGTGGGAAGGGGCCGATGAAGAAAAAGGGTGGGAAGGGCCGATGAAGAAAAAAGGTGGGAAGGGGCCGATGAAGAAAAAGGGTGGGAAGGGGCCGATGAAGAAAAAGGGTGGGAAGGGGCCGATGAAGAAAAGGGTGGGAAGGGGCCGATGAAGAAAAAGGGTGGGAAGGGGCCGATGAAGAAAAAGGGTGGGAAGGGGCCGATGAAGAAAAAGGGTGGGAAGGGGCCGATGAAGAAAAAGGGTGGGAAGGGGCCGATGAAGAAAAAGGGTGGGAAGGGGCCTACTGATGGCCCAAAGAAACCGAAGGATGTAGCTACCGGTCGGGGTGGGTTAGGTGGTGTAACTGCGACGGGTTTCGAAAGGTCTCGGGCAAGAAGGCTGCGAAGCCGAAGCCTGAGACCCCAGTTGCCCCTGTCAGGACCTCTAACCGCTTTAGTCTCCTGTGCTCGAAGGAGGAAGACACCGTTTTGATTGGAGACTCGCAGATCAGGGGCCAGGAGAAGTACTTTGCTTCTGCAAACCGGGATGGGAGGAAGGTAAGGTGCTTACCTGGGCGGTGAACGGCGCACTTAAGGAAGGAGGTAGAGAAGGTGCGCGTGGCTAGTCGGAGGACTGCGATCGTTGTCCACGCTGGTGGCAACGACCTGTTCCTCAAAGGCGGTGGGGTAGGTCTTTCAGAGGGGATCATCACCGAGATCATGTCTCTTGCGGATGATCTAAAACTGAAGACAGACAGGGGAATGTTAATGGGTATTTTACCGCGAATGAATGCCAGTGACCACGCACTCAGTAAGGTCACTGGCATCAACGAGAGGGTGCAAGACTTGTGGGTCCCGCTGGGCGTGAGGTTTATTGAGCCCTTCGACGCATTTTCGGTAGGTGGGATCTTTACCAGAGGGATGGTGTCCACCTCAATAACAAGGGTAAAGGTGTGCTAAGCGCACTGCTCGACCGGCACCTATACAGAATGGTGAGGTCGAGTCCGGGGAGAGATGATGAGCCGGTGGCGGACGTACCTTCAACTGAAGGGCGCGTCCAGGTAGAGGTGGGTGACCCCCCTCCTACGTTGGAGGGGGCTCAGGCTCCTGCGGAAGTTGCCCCCTCGTTAGTGAGGGGCTCTTCAACTCCCGACAGCCCTGGCTGTTCGGGAAACGGGTCGTGCTAGGGGGCGGTCTGAATAGGGAAGGCTCCCTCCGTGCAATGCTCTTTAATGCTAGGTCGATTAGGAACAAGTTTTGCGAGCTACGGGCGCTCTTAGCATCAGAAATACCAGATATCGTGCTATCACCGAGTCCTGGATTCATACTGATCGTAGGGACTACGTTGGGGAGTTCGAAATTCCCGGGTATAGAATGTTTCGCAAAGACCGCACTCGTGGGAAGCGGGGTGGGGTACTAATATACGTCAGGGACACGTTGAGTTCGGTTGACTGCCAGTTCCGGTCGGAACTGGAGCTGCTTGGCGTCGATCTGAATGTGGGAGGGACGAGCTATAGGTTAATCTTGGTGTACAGACCTCCGCATCTCCTCCTCGAGGAGGAGACAGCCCTGTACACCGAACTCAGTAGCCTGCTAGGGGATAGGGTGTGTGTAGTTTTAGGAGACTTCAACTGTCGCGGCATAAAGTGGGAAGACAGGACTGCTGAAGGAAGGAGGCTAGTTTACTTTGCTGATGAGAACTTCCTCACTCAGTGGGTCAATGAGCATACACGAGGCGAAAGCGTTCTAGACTTAGTATTCACGACCGAAGACAACCTCGTCACTGGCCTCACCGTTGACGAATCGTTGGGCGGGAGTGATCACGGTCTGATTAGGTTCCGTGTGCGCGTCCCTCGGGTGAAGCGTAGTAACTCGAGAGGCAGTAAGCTCGATCTCCGGCGGGCGGAATTTGTTAGCCTCAGGGATAGCGTAGGTGGGATGGGGTTAGAGGGCGGCGGCGATGTTGAGGGAGTGTGGAGTGCATTCCGGGACGAGTTTATGGTGCTGCAGTCTGCTGCCATACCCTCAAAACCGGTCACCCCTGCTTCAACGCAGCCTAAGTGGTTCAATCGTGACATCGCTTCGGCTATCCGAAATAGGAAAGTAGCGTATAGGAGGGCGAAGGCCAATCGTTCCCATGAGAACACTGAAGCGTATGTCCGCCTGTGTAGGGAAGTGAAGGCGAAGGTTAGGCTAGCGAAACGTAACCAAGAACTACGGGTGGCAAGCCTCTGCAAGGGGAACCTTAAGGAGTTCTTCAGTTATGTTAATAGTAGAAAGCCCATTAGAAGCATGATAGGTCCTTCAAAAAATCCATTCGTTTCGACTATTTTCTCAGGATGTATTGAAATCCCATCCAAAAATAAAGTCGGATAAGGCTGGATCTATTTCAATAATTTTTTAACAAATTTATAATGGTCCGTTAAAGGACCGAAGCGGCGTTCTGCTGACCTCCAACGCGGACATCGCCAATGTGCTTAATGAGTACTTTGCGGGAGTGTTCGCCAGGGAGGACACCCGCATCATCCCCGAGCCAGGCGTGAGGCACGAAGGTGCTGGCCTGGGTAGTGTTCGATGTACTGCGACATTCGTTGCCGATAGAATAGACAAACTAAGCGCGTTTAAGGCTCCTGGGCCAGACCAGTTTCTCCCCAGAGTGTTGCGGGAGGTGCGCGACCAAGTGGCTCCCCACCTGGCTACAGTCTTCAACAAATCGTTGGAGACGGGCCAGGTGCCTGGAGGGAAGCCAACGTGACCCCTATCTTTAAGAAAGGGGATCACGAAAGTCCAGGGAACTATCGTCCATTAGTCTCACTTCAGTTGTAGGCAAATTATTAGAGGGGATAATAGCGGATAGGATCGTTGACCATTTGGATTCCTACAAGCTGCTTGGGGACTCACAACATGGGTTTAGACGGCATAGGTCGTGTCTCACCAACTTGCTCGAGTTTTTCCACGTCATGTGGAGTGAGTACGATAAGAGTAGGGCCATTGATATACTTTATCTCGACTTTCAGAAAGCCTTTGATAAGGTACCTCACCGCCGGCTAATAGCGAAAGTGCGCGCGCTGGGTATCGGTGGGGAAGTAGGTAGGTGGATTGAAAACTGGCTGAAGAACAGGCGGCAGAGGGTTGTAATTAAAGGGGCCAGTTCGGGTTGGGCCTGGGTCACTAGTGGGGTTCCTCAGGGTTCCGTCTTGGGGCCACTGCTGTTTATCATTTACATAAATGATATAGACTGTGGCATCGTCAGTCGGATCGCCAAATTCGCTGATGACACCAAGCTTGGGGCCAATGTTGGGACGCCCGAAGCGATCGAGGAACTGCGTGCGGACCTAGGTATAAGGAGAGTGGTCCGAAAAATGGCAAATGCCGTTTAACTTGGGTAAATGCAAAGTGATGCACATTGGCTATGCCAATCCCAAGTCGGACTACTACATGTTGGGGGTAATATCGAGGTGACTGATTTGGAAAAGGACTTGGGTGTGCTAATTAGCAGCGACCTTAAGTTTACCAACAGTACGTAGAGGTGGAAAAGAAAGCCCAGAAGCTGTTGGGTTATGTCAGGAGGCAAT